>JAOWBW010000226.1:480000-527262 GCA_026119855.1 Campanula takesimana
TGGCTATTGTATCCAAGTGTATTGATATCAACATTGCTGTTGAATACAATAGCTATTTGGCTATTTGGTTATTTGGATATTGTTATCAACATTGTATTGGATACAATAGCTATTTGGATATTGTATCTAATAGCAATGTGACAACATTGCTGTTGGATACAATACGTATTTGGCTATTGTATCTAAGTGTATTGTTATCAACATTGTATTGGATACAATAGGTATTTGGCTATTGTATCTAATTGCAATGTTGACACATTGATGTTGGATAAAATAGCTAAATTACTTGTTTAATCTGAATCATAGGGTCCTAGAATGCCAAAAAGAAGGAAGCCAACACAAAATCCAGGAAGCCCAAATCTCATGATTCAAGCAATCCAACGAATATATAAAGATGAAACTAATAGGGTAAAAATATAATTGCATACATACATTAGTTATTTATATATTGTATCCCAGTGGGTTGTTTTGAAACAAAAGTGAAATTGGACATATTACATAAATACATAATAATAACTTGTTTTCAATCTTTATTACAGGGTCCCACAAAACCACAGACTAAAACCATAGCTCCAGCTTCTGTTCAAGCTCAACCTATTGGAAACTACCCAATGTCAAAAATGAGAGGCACCCCGAGAACATTGGTTCAAGCTATCAATAGTTTATCTTCTGAGCAAATCAATTGGGTGAAATCTTCGGGTTTTGAGGCTGTTTTGGAATTGAAAATCACCAACCTACCTCACAGGATAGGTTATTATGTTATCAAACATTACAACCACCATGATAACATAATAACACTGACTAATGGACAAACTATTCCTGTTAATGAGGACAAGGTTGAGAGAATCTTAGGGTTTCCAAGGGGTGAACGCCTAATAGAGATCAAAGAGAAACCAAAAAGAAATGCAACAGTGGAGGGCATGGCTGCTGTCTGGAGAACTCAATTTCCAGACATGAAAGACCTGTGGAAACTGAGCCCAGTACATATAGTGGAGAAGACGAAGAGCTGCCCCCTTACTGATCATTTTTTCAAAATGAATTTTGCTTTGTTGTTGTGCAACATCTTTATTCAACCTATGGCAAGCAACTTTGCCAACCAAGACATACTCAATTCAAATGTGCATTTTGATGAATGCACACAATACAATTGGTGTGAGTATGTTCTTCGTAGCTTGAAGGAAGCAAGATCAAGCTGGGTTGAAAATGGAAATTTTGTCGGATCCTTGATATTCTTATGTGTAAGTTTGTCATTAATATCTTTGTTCCTAAACCTTTGTAATATTATTAATATTATCAATTGTTTTTAATCTAACAGACATTGTTTTCTTTTTTCAATTGTAGTTTCTTTACCTTGATCGTGTGGAGATTAAAGGTGGACCCACTGTTGTCAGGCATTCTCCTGCCTACAGAGGATGGACACCTCATTTGCTTGAAAAAAGAGAACAATGGGAAATTGATAATGAAGCTATTGGAAAGGAACTTCAAGGAATAAGCCAGAGGTATAAAATCTCACCAACTTAACTACAGATGCATAAATTATAATACTAGCTAGTGTATCTAATTGTAAATCTATACATTACAATTGGATACATTAGCTAACAATCTATACTATACCGTATCGGATACAATAGGTATTTGCCTATTGTATCTAAGTGTATCTAATAGCAATATGTGAACATTGATGTTGGATACAATAGGTATTTGCCTATTGTATCTAAGTGTATCTAATAGAAATATGTCAACATTTCTGTTGGATACAATAGGTATTTTGCCTATTGTATCTAAGTGTATCTAATTGCAATGTGTCAAACATTGTTGTTGGATACAATAGGTGTTTGACTATTGTATCTAACTGTATTGTTATGAACATTGCTGTTGCATACAATAGCTAAATTGCTATTGTATCTAATGGCAATTTGTCAACATTGATGTTGGATACAATAGGTATTTGTCTAATGTATATAAGTGTATCTAATAGCAATGTGTCAACATTGCTGTTGGATACAATAGGTATTTTGGCTATTGTATCTAAGTGTATCTAATAGAAATGTCAAACATTGGTGTTGGATACAATAGGTGTTTGGCTATTGTATCTAAATGTGCTGTATATAATAGGTTAAAACTTGCATGTCAAAGCAACTATTACCAAAAAAATCATTGGTCTTGTCAAACTTACAAAGTTTAGAAAACATTAAATATAATCTCATCCATACTTTCAGATATATCATTAATGCATTGAACCATTGAATTGCATAGAGACAAATTAAAACATTTGTGAATACAGTAACTAAGAACCTACTACTGCATAAAAAAAAAAAAATGCTGCTGGATACAATAGATATTTTGGCTATTGTATCTAAGTGTATATAATAGCTCTTGTATCTAAGAATACTAATATTGTGTATTTGATACATTTAATACATTTATGATGTATCCAACTGTACTACACCCTCTCAAAAAAAAATGACAGCTAATAGGTTTTTTTTTTGTGAATGAAGCCAGCTAATAGGTTAAAACATGTCAGACATCATTAATTGTGATATGTCTTATATGCAAAATATCTCACCTATATCTGAAAAAGTTATCAAACCCATCAATAATGCATTGACCAAAATTGAATTGCAAAATACAAATTAAAACAACTTTTTTACACTATAAAATACATTCCAAGTCCACTTGTTTTTTACACTTGAAAAAATCATCTAAAAACAAAAACTAGAAGAAGATTATGGCTGAGAATAAACCTTCAAGTTCTGGTGCTGACAATATGCATGAGAATACCTCAGGTTCTAGTAGGCCTGGGGATATCCCTGAGAAGAAGTCAAGTTCTGAGTCTTCCTATTCTGAGGAAGACTCAGATTTTGAAGAACAAGGGCATAAGATGACGACCCCTGAAGACCATATTACCTACTACTTCAATAATTTCAAGGAGGGGGTGTATACCCTCTACAATAGATGGGGTCATCTCCATTGTGAATTCTGCAAAATGACCAGTACATACAACACCCCAACCTGGACTTGGGAAGCTCTCCTAATGCACGCAAATGATCGTGGGTCTACCCTTGCATACTATGGAGAGACTGATATGTACATGCACGCAGCCCTGTACAAATTTATGACCATGAATTAGGCTTAGGAGCCTAGATTTGTATCGTGGTCAATTGTGTGTATTAACTGATGTTTAATATTAATCAATAAAATTTCTTTTTTATTGTTGTTTAATATCTTACTAACCAGTGTGTGCATGGGTGATGTTTAGACATTGCCATTGGATATTTTACCTTTTTGATACAATAGGTATTTAGCTATTGTATCCAAGTGTATTGTTATCAACATAGCTGTTGGATACAATAGCCAAATAGCTATTGTATCTAATAGCAATGTTATCAACATAGCTGTTGGATACAATAGGTGTTTGGCTATTCTATCTAACTGTATTGTTATGAGAATTGCTGTTGGATACAATAGGTATATGGCTAGTGTATCTAATAGCAATGTGTCAATATTGTTGTTGGATACACTAGGTGTTTAGCTATTGTATCTAATTGTATTGTTATCAATATTGCTGTTGGATACAATAGGGAAGTAGCTAGTGTATCTAATATCAATGTCTCTACATTTCTGTTGGATACAATATCTAAGTACCTACTGTTTGCATATGTAATGTTTTAAGACATTGCTGTTGGATACAAAAGGTGTTTTGCTATTTTATCTAAGTGTATTGTTATGAACATTGTATTGGATACAATAGCTAATTTGCTAGTGTATATAATAGCAATATGTCAACATTGCTATTGTATCAACATTGCTATTGGATACAATACCCAAATAGCAAAGTGTATTCAATTGCATTGTTCAAACAATTACTATAAAAATGTTGTCTTATTCATTACAGGAAAATGATCCTATCAAACAACTAGAGATTTGTTCAGTTGAAGTGAAGAATGCATTGGATAGATACAAAAATGCATATGTGGTTTGTGTGTCAGAAAGCAAAGAACAGGAGCATATGCTACAAATCCACAATACAGTTGCTCAACTGTTCACTTCAACCTTTCCACCTATATCCAATCCAACAAGTTCTTCTCATCACAATGATGAACAACCACCTATCCAAACTCCTCATTCCGCACAAAAATCAAATTTTGCAGAAGCCAATCCAGATCAAGACACAACCGTGAATGTATATCAATCCGAACTTGATTCTGAACCACTAAACCTTCAGGATATAACACCTTCTCAATGTGATCAACCACAAAACATACCAGATCAAATGCATCAAAACTCTCAACCTTTCAACTTTTTAGAACTTACAAACTCACAAATGGACATAATGGAGATAGAATCTATTGAAATATCAGCATTAAAAAAGGCTTGTTTAACCGAAAATTCTGCAAACATCAATCCACTCTGTCCACAAGAAATACAAGATTCACAAATGCTTGATAGTTTTGAGTTTGACAACGAAGGTATGAGAAATATTACAGCCATTGAGGACCTGTATATCCAAAAAACATAACCACCACCAACAGAAACAAGATCTGATGATATATTTGAAAGTGTAAATGTTGTATTGATTGGAAAGGAAGCCAAAGGTTTATGTGAGGATGAAAAACAAAAAGAGATGAAGGGGAAGAAAAAGGCTGAAGATGTTGTATCTAAGAAGCCCCCAGTGCCTAAGCGAAGGACAAGAAGTGATACAACACCAAGTTTTAACCTGATAAGCTCTTCCGAAGATCAGGAAAGTCAGGAGGAGATGGAGACGGTTCCCTTTTCTTTTCCGGTGCCCACTAGTCAGAAACAAACACCAATTTTAAAACGTCAGCCAGAGCCCTCGGAAAGTAACAAATCTCCATACAGAAATAGGGTGGTTGATATTGAAAGCAAGATACCTGCTGAAGAAAAAGCGCTATTCCAGTAGATTCAACATGTTAAGGCCGAATCGGTAGAGCAAGTATTTTTATACTTCTATTTAATGATTTTTTTTTTAATAATAATTCACTTAGATACACTTAGTTAAATAATATCTTGATTTATTTTCTACATTTTTTTCATTTATGAATCCGATCACGCTTTTGCGCACATTGACAATTTCAAGTCCATGCTTCCGGGCAATGAAGTAGAAGCGCCTGTGATTGCTGTTTGGTGTGATGTCCTCAATGATTTGGAAAGATATAAATCTCCAACATCGCCTTTACGTCTATTCTACGGGCCGGCTATAATGGTAATATATTTAATTAAACTATCATATAGATTTTCTTTCACATATATCACAAACAAACAAAAACTAACACATTTTTTATGTTGAAAAAATATGATAGATGACTTCTACAAAATCGGATGATGAAATTTGCAAAGAGTTTGCTGAGTCCCTGGATTATGTGCTGAGTCAGAAACCAAACACAAAATTAAATGACTATGACATGGTAATGAAACTTAGACAACTACATTTTGTAGATACTTCACCTTTATGAAAATTAATATATTGGTTTATCTGTGTATATCAGGTATTCGTTGTTGTTGTTGCTAGTGCGCACTACTGGACTGTTGTCTTTGATTTCAAAAGAGACGTTATTGAAATCCTTGACAATAGTTCTGCAGGGACCCTAGAAAAATACAAATTAGCTCTAATACATGTGGTATGAATGTACTGCTTATTAGTATCAAAAATTTAAAATGCAATTTATTTATAAAAATTTAGATACAATAGCTATATAGATTCTGTATTCATCTGAAATGTATCAACATTGCCTTTGTATTCAAGAGGGTTGTTCTGACACATTTAGTATTGGATACAGGAGCTTTTAGATTTTGTATCCAAGTTCAATTCTTTTGAACAAATCACTTGGATAAAAGTAGCTATTGTATCAATTGAAATGTATCCAATTAGAATTGTTTCAACAATTGCAGTTGAATACATGTATTCAAATTGATTGTTCAACAAATTTCCTATAGGATATATGATTCTATTATTTTATATAATAATGCAATGTTACTTTTATGTTGACTTTGTGCAGCGAAAGGCTTTCTGACATTATTTAAAGACAAACAATCACAGAAAAGCCAAACAATTTGTGAGAATTAAAGCTATTCGTAAACAACTGCCTTGGCGAACAAGCGATAATCATCTAGACTGTGGGATATTTCTGATGCGACATCTTGAGACTTATATGATCATCGGCAATGTGGGTGGTGATGCTATTCAAAAGGATGGTGGACTACACATGGAAGGAGTAAGTATATTTTATAATAAAAAGTTTGTGATGATGATAAAAACAAACAACTTCTAAAATGCTTTTACTTTTTCCTTTTTATTTTTTTCAGGCTGAATAACAAAAACAACTTGAGAAGCTTAGAAATCGATATGTGCACAGAATAATTTCATATGACAAAAATAAAAACAGGAAAAAGGTGACTAAAGCATCAACTGATGATTTCAATGAGAGGAAGAAAATGAACAAGAAGGAGAAGGGACAAAAGAAAAAACAACCAAATGTTAATGTTTAAAAAACATGCTTGAATAACTTTCGTTTCAAACTATTGCTTGTGTTTTGTTTAACTTGCTCTATTTGAGTCTGTTTACAATCTGTCATGCCCTTTGTATTATCAATGACCACCTTGATTCAGCCTCTGTATTATCACTGACAACCTTGATTCATAATCTGATCTATGTTGGAGACTTGAACATTGTATCTAACTGAATTGTTATCAACATTGTATTAGATACAATAGCTATTGGGCTAATGTATCTAATGAAAAATGTGTTAACATTGCTGTTGGATACAACAGGTATTTGCCTATTGTATCTAACTGAATTGTTATGAACTTTATATTAGATACAATAGCTATGTGACTAGTGTATCTAATAGCAATGTGTCAACATTGCTGTTGGATACAATAGGTGTTTGCTTATTGTATCTAGCTGAATTGTTATGAGCATTGTATTGGATATAATAGGTATTTGGCTATTGTATCTAACTGAATTGTTATGAACATTGTATTGGATACAATAGCTATTTCACTAGTAATACAATAAACTGAATCATTATCCAAAAATATATAGTATTAGATTAAAAGACTATATAATTATCCAACAAAAATAAACAAAAAATCATAATCAAAACCTAATTATTTTCTTTGAATAATCGCGGACAATTTCGCTTGTCATGATGCACCATTTGGTTACATGACCTGCATAATCTCTTAGCCTTTTCCTTTTAAGCTACCGACTTCTCTGCTGCACTCAAAATCCTCTTCCTCCCACAGCCTTTGTTACGACCTTCATTAGGTGGCTTGACTGTAATTTCATCAGGAATATCCGTACCAATTAAGTTTTCAATAAAAGTTTTGTTCTTCTGGCAAATATTTGAACCTCTGTGTTCTCTTAATTCATGCTTCAAGTCCTTCAAAACTTTTGCGATGTGATCCAAATCCTCACCATCCTTACCAACCAACCCCATACATGTGTTGAAATCAAACCAAATCTCATTAACTTTTGCCCCAAATGCCTCCATTCTAACACAATCTGTTGATATGCTATCAACCACCACACTTGACCCACGACGCTCTGCATTCTTCGTTCAACGATTGAGGACATGGTCTCTAGGAATCTTAGGTGCATTAACTAGCTTTAAGGCAAAAAAAGCATCTCTGCACAAAATTCCAATTCTTTCAAATAGTTTGCACGAACACTGCACGTGATTAGTTTCTAATACGTGTTTAACCTGTGTAATATTCAAAAGCTAAATTAGTACAAGATACAGCAGAAGTTCTGTGCCACTTGGATACAATAGCTAAATTCCTAGTACATCTAATAGCAATGTGTCAACATTGCTGTTGGATACAAATAGGTGTTTGGCTATTGTATCTAATTGTATTATTATCAGCATTGCATTGGATACAATAGCGAAGTAGCTAGTGTATCCAATAGCAATATGTATGAACATTTCTGTTGGATACACTAGCTTGTTGGATACAATAGGTGTTTGGCTATTGTATCTAATTATATTGTACTCGTATACAATATCTAATTTTCTTATGTATACAACTGCATTGATATTTACATAAAAAAAATATTACCTCAAATTCTTTGCCTTTTGCTTTCCCATCTGTCAACACCAAGTTCTTAACAGAATCATCACCGGCCATAGATTTCATCCCCAAACTGTAACACGCTTCTTTAATTTCATCCTGAACCATATAAAAAACCTCCCGTGTGTAAATTTCTCCTGCATCTTTCTCGATCAACAATGGAGTCACGCTCTTGGGAAGTTGTGTCGAACTCTCGTGGCTCAATCGTCTATTGGTCTGACGCTGCTTGTCCATTGCTGTCTCAAAACGTACGTAAAACTCCGTTAACGTGTCCTTCTGCTTCGTGTACTTACCAAAAAATGCATTGGCGCTTTTTGACAACGATGTTATACGCAATATCCCGAGCAATGGATCATCGCTAAAATATACAGGAATCCAGCTACTCCTATTCTCAAACATAGTCGATAACCACTCATTCTCTTGCAAACCAAATTCTTCTATGACTGCTTTCCATCCCTCTTCAAATTCTGATGCATTTAGGCAATTGTCCCAAACGAAACCTTTAATCTTTGACATCAAATCAGCCTCCTTGCACAAATGAGGACCAACCTGCACAAAAAGTTAATTACCTACTTAATAAAAGCATAATATTATAATTTACATATGGATACATTACATAAAATAGATAGTGTATACAATTATAATAGGTGTTTGCCTATTATATCTAACTGAATTGTTATGAACATTGTATTGGATACAATAGCTATGTGACTAGTGTATCCAATGAATGAGTTATGCTATATTTAAATCATTGGATACACTAGTTATGTGACTAGTGTATCTAATAACATATCTAGAATATAAATATGATATTAACATTAGATACACAATGTTTTGTCCTGGTGTATGCAATGAATGGGTTATGCTATATTTCAATCATTGGATACACTAGTTATGTAACTGGTGTATCTAATAAAAATTATTTACCTTTGTTGGAAGTTTGTTCATGATATGCCACATGCACCAACGATGCCTCGTTGAAGTGATAACAACAGGTATTGCCTGCTTCATAGCAGGGCATTGGTCCGTAAGTAAGCAAAGTGGTTCCCGCCCCATTGCGTTTAAAAACGCCTGAAAAACCCAAGTATAGTGAGGAATATCTTCTCTTGAAAGTAACCCTGCTGCAAATGTCACGCATTTTCTATGATTATCCACACCGCAAAATGGCACAAATACCATATTGTACCTGATTAGAACATACATAAATAAAATCATTAAGAAAATAATAAATATCAACATAGATTCAAGTTCAACAAAAATACACATTTGCCCAAATTGTATACACTTGGATACAGTTAGTGAATATCTTGTGTATCCAACAGTATTGTTCAACAATACACTTGCATACACTTAGATACACTCAATGGATAGCTCCTGTATCTAATAATATAAAATATTCAAAAACACTTTACTTATTTGTGCCAAATGTCGCATCAAAGGAGATAACATCACCATATACTTCATAGTTTCTACGGCCTATAGGATCAGCCCAGAATAACTTAATCAAATGACCTGATTCATCAGCCTCATATTCATAATAAAAAGAATCAGTCTGTTCCTTATTAGCCTTAAACTTGTCCAAAATGATCTGAGCATCCTTCTCCCCAATACCTTGCTTAAAATCACTACTCAAATTCCTAAAATCTCTCACAGTAGCTCCAACATTTTCATATCCACCAACCAACTCTTTCATCAAACCATGAGCTTGTGATGCACCTATTTTCACCTTAGATGCATCAAATGCAAAATTCTTATGTGCCAATGACATTTCCCTACCAAAACGTAAAAAATGCCTACAATTTGGAGCTACCAGTTTATGATTATGCCGCTCAACAAATTTATACACAACTACCCCACCCTTCTCATCATAACCAGACAACTTTAGTCCAATCATCTCTTTACAATCACATCTAGAAAACATCATCTTTCGACCTTGTTTACTGCTCTCACCATTAGTATAATCAGATTTTTTTACTTTCTTATCAATCACCCCTGCCCTATGGCAAACATAATACTTCAAACTTGTTCTTCGATTACTTGATATCTTAACAGTACTACGACGGACATCAAAACCACACACATGACCATATGCTTCGTAAAAACAGAAACCATCATCATAACTTCCAAAAGACTGACCAATAACCGGCTTATAAACATCATCACACACAGGAACCCAATACTGACTTTCTTTTGGTGTTACAATCAACTTCAAGCAAGCATCATCACTATCAGCGGAGTAATATCCAACATGATTATCACCTGCAACACCAATATGATTGCTTCCAACAGCTATAACAAAAACAACAAAAAAAAAAAAACATAAATTTGTTAATATCATACACTTAGATACAGTAAACAAATAACTATTGCATCCAACTGCATTGCTCAAAAGAAATACAATTAGATACATTTGTATACACAACCTAACCTAGCTGTTGTATCCAAAGTGTATTGATAGTGAAAATTTATCACTATTACACTTAGATACAGTAGCTACAAATCTACTGTATCCAATATGTATCAACATTGCTGTTGGATACAATAGGTGTTTGCCTATTGTATCTAACTGTATTGTTATGAACATTGCATTAGATACAATAGGGAAGTAGCTAGTGTATCCAATAGCAATGTGTATGAACTTTGTATTGGATACAATAGGGAAGTAGCTAGTGTATCTAATTGCAAATATTTATCACTATTACACTTAGATACAGTAGCTATAAATCTACTGTATCCAACTACATATTTAAGAACACCTTTTTCATATCATGTTTTTCTGTGTATAGTACCTACAATAGTGTAAGGATCCCGTCCCTCGAGGGCGAAAACAGGCGAGTTTCGCACGAGGAAGAAATGCCAAACACGGGTAACTTTCCTAACGAAAAAGAAACGGAGTCACCACATTTGTTAATTTTAAACCAAACAAATGAAAATGGTTAGAGAATGTGAGTTCGGAGGTCAGGTTACACTTTGGGAAGAACATATTTGCGGTTCACCCAAAATGCCTCGGAAAAAACCGAGTCTCCCTTGTTAGTTTGAAAATGTGCATGTGTGTATGTGTATTTAACGGAAAAGTTTTTGTTATTGGTTTTGTTTGGGAAAACTTAACTGAAAGGGTCTGTTTATTAAGAAAATAGGGATCAGAGGGCAAAACAGACATTTTGCCCCTAGTTCCCAACATAGCCGTACGGATGTACAGGCCGTTTCCTGGGATTTTACAGTTCAGTCAAGAACAGTCCAGTTTCAGAGCAGAAACAGAACATTCTGTTGAAACTGGACAGAACTGTTTTGATTCCAGTTTGTTTAAAACACTTTATAAGTTTTTTTATACAACATTCCTATGCCAAATGATCATCACTTAGTCCCCAAAACAAGTATTTGGGTGCGATCATGATCAATCCTTGGAGAAATTTGAGAAAAGTTGATGAACATGCCCTTTGGGCCAAAATTGACCATTTGGTGATTAAAGATTGAAGCTTTATCCCCAAGATGGCATTTTTATGACTTATTAACCTTTAAAGAATCAAAATAACATATAAAGATTGAATCTTTATAACCCCAAAGGGGACTTTAGAGCTAGATCAATGTTGGATGATAAAGATGGAAGCTTTATCATCCAAATGATCATTATTGCCAACAAAAGCATCATTCCAACTAGACAAGAATGTAAATAACAATCAACAAGCCATAATCATCTAGGTTTGAACCTCTTCCACACAAGGCATGGAGGGCACCTTGGATCATCCCATGGCTTGGACAAGAGAAATATATAGAGTAATATATGTATATTTGCTTGAATGGACAAGTCTTGTATAAATGTAAAGTTGCTTGAATGGACAAGTCTTGCAAGTAATATAAAGATTAACATAACTTAAACAAAGATTAAAGATAAAATAGAGTTATAGATGAAGATAAGGGAGGGGGAGAAGGTGGCTTTACCTATTTTGGTTTAGCCAATCTTCCTTTCTCTCTTTCACTCTTTGTTTCACTCCTCTCACACTACTGCAGTGATTTTGACAGAGTAATCTCTCTTATGTTGTTTCTCCCCCCCCCCTGAAATGATCAGCATGGGGTTCAATTTATAGAGGCTGAGGGTGCCCAAAGTAGCCGTACGGCTAGGGACCTCATGTGCCCAAGCCATCCGTACGACTCGACTTGGCGAGTTTCTGGATTTTTCTAAGTTTTAATTCCAGTTCAGTCCTGGAATATCAGGTTTATCTTAGTGAGGTCCTGGCCCATTGGTTTATCCTAAGAATTCCTCTAAAGTAGGTCGATTTCAGATTGGGGTACTTACAGAGCCCCTCGGCAACGTCACTTTTGAAGAAAGCGGGGTTGTCGATAAATGCATCCCAATCTGATGGGAGGACGGCATGGCCGATTTGTTCTATGGCAGGACCTAGAGGTATAGGATTCCTACGTATCCCTATTTGAGGGAATCAAGCCTATCGTAGTTCGAAAAGGGTGAGAGACTTTAAGGCTACTCAAACCTATAGGCGACCGTCGAGGTCGAATGGAGAACTTGGCGTCTCAAGCCTTTGGGACCTAGGTGGATATTTTTCATCCTTTCCTAAGTAACGGGCGTGACTCTCCTTTGGTCAGAGGCGGGAACTCGGGCATGACACTCACTCGGTCAGAGGCAAAGACTCGGGCGTGACACTCATTCGGTCAGAGGCAAGGTTCGGGCGTGACACTCACTTGGTCAGAGGCAAGGTTTGGGCGTGACACTCACTTGGTTAGAGGCAAGGTTTGGGCGTGACACTCATTTGGTCAGAGGAAAGTTTCGGGCGTGACACTCATTTGGTCAGGCAAGTTTCGGGCGTGACACTTACTTGGTCAGAGGCAAGTTTCGGGCGTGACACTCATTTGGTCAGAGGCAAAGACTTGGGCGTGACACTCATTTGGTCAGAGGCAAAGTCAATCATGGGCTTACGTCAAGGACTGCCTTTCTCATTCTAAGTTTTCTCTTTTCTTAAGACGGTCGCTCGGGGGACCTAATTTTCATTTCACAATGGTCGCTCGGGGGACCTAACTTTTATCTCAAGACGGTCGCTCGGGGGACCTAACTTTTATCTTAAGACGGTCGCTCGGGGGACCTAATTTTACCTCACAATGGTCGCTTAGGGGACCTAATTTTCATTTCACAATGGTCGCTCGGGGGACCTAATTTTCATCTCACAATGGTCGCTCGGGGGACCTAATTTCCATTTCATAACGGTCGCTCGGGGGACCTAATTTCCATTTCACAACGGTTGCCCGGGGGACCCAATTTTAATAATGGTCGCTCGGGGGACCTAATTTTCATTTCACAATGGTCGCTCGGGGGACCTAATTTTCATCTCACAATGGTCGCTCGGGGGACCTAATTTCCATTTCATAACGGTCGCTCGGGGACCTAATTTTCATTTCACAACGGTCGCTCAGGGGACCTAACTTTTATCTCAAGACGGTCGCTTGGGGGAACTTTTATCTTAAGACGGTCGCTCGGGGGACCTAATTTTACCTCACAATGGTCGCTTGGGGGACCTAGTTTTCATTTCATAATGGTCGCTCGGGGGACCTAATTTTCATCTCATAATGGTCGCTCGGGGGACCAAATTTCCATTTCATAACGGTCGCTCGGGGGACCTAATTTCCATTTCACAACGGTTGCCCGGGGGACCCAATTTTCATAATGGTCGCTCGGGGGACCTAATTTTCATTTTACAATGGTCGCTCGGGGGACCTAATTTCCATTTCATAATGGTCGCTCGGGGGACCTAGTTTTCATTTTTGCTGGGCTTACGTCAGGGACGGCCAATTTTCTTGGACATTCAATTTGACTCTCAATGAGTCAAAGTCGGGGCTTGACTCTCTTTTGGTCAACCAGAGGGATTTTCTTGACACTCATTTGGTCGAAGTCGGGATTTGACTCTTTTTGGTCAATCGAATAATTTTTAATTGGGCTTACGTCAGGGACAGCCAATTCTCTTGGACATTCAATTTGACTCTCCTTTGGTCAAACGAAAGGGACTTTATCGACACTCATTTGGTCGAAGTCGGGATTTGACTCTCTTTTGGTCAATAATAATTTTTAACTGGGCTTACGTCAGGGACGGCCAATTCTCTTGGACATTAAATTTGACTCTCAATGAGTCAAAGTAGGGGCTTGACTTTCTCGACACTCATTTGGTCGAAGTCGGGATTTGACTCTCTTTTTTGGTCAATAATAATTTTTAACTGGGCTTACGTCAGGGACGGCCAATTCTTTTTTCATATTTTTAACCTGTTAACCTGGACTTACGAAGTACGGTCGGGCTAAATCACACTCTTAACCTGGGCTTACAAAGTATGGCCGGGTTAATTTCAACAAAGTTGGTCTTACGTCCATCTATGGACTGCCCGGACACATTTTTCAGTGGGAACCTAATTAATTTTCTAGGTTCAAAGCAAATTGCATGAGCCCTAAAAGGGGGAAAATTCTGGTGCATTTCTGGGATAGATTTAAATGGAGCTTTAAATGGGTGATGTCACAAAGCCATTCAATCAAGAAACCATTAATTTTTTGTCAGGGACAAAGTAGCCGTACGGCTAGAGGAGTGACGTTGCCTTTCCAATAAATTTTGTTCCAGGCCTGGTCATCTTCTTCATCATCACAGTTTGGAGTCCAACAGCAGTCTTTCACCCTCTATTTTCGACATTTTCCTTCCATGGATCCTTTTCTTATGGAAAAGCCACCAAAATTGTCCAAAGTTGACCAAGAATGTTTTGAAGGTAACCTTAGGTTTTGGATGAGGCATCAAATGGGGAGTCACAAGGACGTATTCAAAGCTCTAGTGGGTGGCATAGACACGGAGGAGGTACATATACTGTTTTTCTTAGATCTCGAGCTTCTGAGGGCCGCCGCATCTTTCTGGGACGTGAGGAGGCACGTATACTGTTTTTCTTACAACTAGATCACTCCGACTTATGAAGATTTCAAAGCTCTAGTGGGTGGCATAGACACGGAGGTCGTCGCTCTTCCCTCAGTTGATGATACCACTTGTGTTGAGAGATTGGTCTCTCTCCTCGACATTCCTTTGGAAGAGGCTCAATGTATGGTCATTAATCCGACTTTCATTGATATTTACGACCTTCCTGAGAAGTTCATGGAGCGTTCCGATGAGGCTTCTTGGAATGCCTTCGGGCTATGCGTCTTTGCTTTCTTCTACATGGTGGGTTCCAAGGGTACTTGCCACCGGGTTTTGTTGAGTGTGCTCGAGGAGTGTCTGGCAGGCAAAGACATCGTTCCTTTGGTCTTAGGCGAGACTCTCCATGGTATGGACCGTTTGGCTTTGGGAGACAGTTTTATGCGCAGCGGTAGCCCTATTTTGCTTACCTTATGGATGAGGGAGAGGTTAATGGCCGTCCCTGAGGCTCCTATTTCTCACAAACCATGGTCGTATTCTTTGAGAGGGCTCATTTTGGATTTAGCTCAGAGCGATTGGGAGGCTCATATGGCTCGTCTCAAGACTGAACAAATCCGTTGGTGGGTGCCACATTGGCACATCAACTCAGTGCGGGAGTGTCAGGATGGTTCCCCCTTTGTTCGGGTGCCGGGCCTTTTGGGATCGTCCTTTTACGTCCCTTCCTTGGTCCGTCGGTAGTTTGGCTTGCTACAGACTCCTGTGTTGGAGTGGTCAGATGTTAATCCAGAGCATTTGAGGCTTTCGCCTTTATCCATGTGGGACCCTGCCACCACTTTTCTCTTTTCCCAGTTGTGGACCCATTCCCTTTTTCCAGTTCGGGCACTCCTCAAGGGTTCAGCTAGCACGATTCTGACCACTGTTTACTTGGATTGGTATGAACAGACCATGGGACAGACTCAAAGGCTCATTGCGGAGAGGCGTGGGGACATCCTTGGAGGAGATTATGTCCCTAGTAAGGTTTTGAGGGAGGCCGAGGCCGTGACGAGCGGTCATAATTTAACTGGAGACGCTATTAAAGACTATCAAGCTCTCGCTGAGAGGAGGAGGGCGGTGATACCTAGAATTGAGGCACGACTCGAGGATTTTTGGGGCCGCGTGGCGGTTGACTCAGCTCTAAAAGCGGCCGGCCTAATTGAAGATGCCGGGCGGGCTCCTAACTTCGGGAGGAACGAGATAGAGCTTTTCGACGTGAAGAGGAAAAATACTCGGAGGAGTCAGAAGAAGAAATGGAGGGGTGAAGGTCATTGATGGCCTTACAGTCCTAAGCATCCACTCATTGTCATTGCAGACACATTAGTTTTCTTAAGTGTTTTATTTGTCTTTTAGCCTGTTGCCCGAGGTCAAGAGTAGACGGTGCTTCAACTCATCAAAGAAGTGTTTTAACTGTAATGAAAGTGGTTATCGAATGAATCCCTTTGAAAAACAAAATTTGAATTTTATTTATTTTTTAGACTGGACCAATAGTTGGCTGCCTACGTTCCCCTTTTACAAGTAAGACTAAGGGGCTCAGGTCATCGTAGTTCTTTTCCAACAATTTTCGACGCAAACCTTGCTTTTTCTCTAGACCGCCCCAATGGGTTTTCAATCTAGGTAGTTTTTTTTTTTTTTTTTAAAAACATAATATCGGCGAAGCTTATCACCATTGACCGGGTGCACGAAGGGATTCACATCCAAATCTGCAAGTCTCATCGCACCTCCTGAGAATATCTCTTGTACCACAAAAGGGCCAATCCATACAGGTTCCCATTTTCCATCAGGGTTAGACCTCCCTGGGGTTTTTTCTTTGAGCACCAAATCCCCGACCCGAATCTCTCGAGGCTTCAGTCTTTTGTTGAAGGCTCGCGCCATCCTCCCTTGGTAGGCACGGGTGTGCTCTATTGCTTTTAAGCGGCGTTCGTCCAAAAGGGCTAACTCATCATGTCGGCTCCGAAGCCAGTCCACTTCGTGGATTTGATTTTCCAACAGAATCCTTAATGATGGAACTTCTAGTTCAGCAGGGAGCATGGCTTTCATCCCAAAAGTTAGAGCGAATGGGGTTTCCCCTATGGCGGTTCTAACCGAGGTTCGGTATCCCCACAACGCTAGGTGTAGCTTATCGGGCCAATCCCTTCCTCGTGTTTCCATCTTCTTAATGATCCTTTCGAGTGTTTTGTTGGCGGCTTCTACCTCTCCATTGGTTTGAGGCCTATATGGGGAAGACTTGTGGTGAGTGACCCGGAATTCTTGCAACAGTTGGTCGCACTCTCCTTCGAAGTGTGAGCCATTGTCTGTAATGATTTCATTCGGGACCCCATATCGGCACATGATGTTCTCTTTGATGAATAGTGCCACCTTCTTGGAGGTAAGGACTTTGTATGACTTGGCTTTAACCCACTTTGTGAAGTAATACACGGCCACCAAGACGAATTCATGGCCGTTTCTTCCTGGGGGAGTGATTTTTCCGATGATGTCAATGCCCCAAGTGGAGAAAGGCCAAGGGGTCGTCATGCAATACAAATGGTGGGGCGGCAGGTGACTAAGGTTGGAGAACCGCTGGCACTTGTCACACTTCTTCATGAATTGTATACAATCGGTTTCCATCGAGATCCAAAAGTATCCCATCCGCAGGATGACTTGCATTAATGCCCCGGCATTCATGTGCGGGCCACATACCCCATTGTGGACCTCCCGCATGAGTTCTTTTGCTCTTTCTGTGCTTATACATCTCAAGAGAAGCCCCTGGTGGCGCTTCTTATACAGAATATCTCCCAGAATGACGTAGTGAGAAGCGAGTCGTTTGAGGACCGCCGCGCTCTTGGCTTTGATCCCATCTCTGTATTCCCCTTTCTCATTTAGGAGGGAGGCCTCCCTTTCTTTGAGGAACCGGTAGATCTGGGTATACCACGGCTCGTTTACTTCCTCCGGGTCCCTTTTCAATTTCACAGCAATACGCCGGGTTCTCCTTTCTCCCGACTCTGAAAGGCTTTATCGACTTCCCTTCCGGAATTTCTACCAACGAGGCCAAAGTGGCTAAGGCATCGGCGAAGCGATTCCGGTCCCTTGGCAAGTAATGGAAGCTAACCCTTTTGAACTGTGTCATGAGTTCTTCTATGTGGGCGTGGTACTTTTGCAGCCCCGGATCCAACGTTTTCCATTTGTGAGAAACTTGGTTGATGATCAAGGCTGAGTCCCCATACACCTCCAATTCTTTCACATTTCTTTCCAATGCAGCTTCTAGGCCCGCCGTGCATGCCTTATACTCGGCTGCATTGTTGGTTACTTCAAAATTCAATTTGATGGCGATGGGCATATGCTCGTCCTTGGGGTCAACCAGAAGCATACCGATGCCATTTCCTCTTTTGTTTGCGGCTCCATCAAAGAACAGTTGCCATTTGTTTTCCTCCTCAAGGGTAAAAATCCCTTCATCTGGGAACTGTGGTTCAGGTTCTCCCTCTTCGTTACTGGGGAAATCTGCTAGGTGTTCGGCCATAACCCCTTCCCTTGACTGCCTTCCTCGACACATAACTGATGTCATATTCGGCCAGAAAGAAAGACCATTTGGCAAGCCTCATTGATAAGGATGGTTTTTCCAGCAAGCATTTGATGGGGTCAATCTTTGAGATCAACTGTATCGGGTGGGCGTGCATGTAGTGTTTCAATTTTCTCACAACCCATACCAGTCTGGCACAAGTCTTTTCTATTGCGGAGTAGTTGAGCTCACTTCCCTGCAGCTTCCGACTCACAAAGTAAATGGCATTTTCCACCTTGGATTCTTTCTTCTCTTGGTCCAACATAGCTCCTATCGAAGTATCTGTTACCGTCAAGTAAAGCAAGAGTGGCTTTTCCCTGTGCGGTGGGCGGAGAATCGGTGGATGGATAAGGTAGGCCTTGATCTTGTCGAAGTCCTTTTGACATTCCTCATTCCATTCAACCTCGGCATTTTCTTCAGTAATTTGAAGATGGGTTCACAGGTGGGGGTGAGCTGATTGATGAAGCGGATGATGTATTGCAGTCGCCCCATGAATGCCTTCACTTCTATCTGGGTGCGGGGAAGTCTCATTTCTACGATTGCTTTGACCTTTTGCGGATCGATCTCAATACCCCATTCGGTAACTACGTACCCTAAAACCTTTCCTCGGGAGACTCCGAAGGTGCATTTTGCCGGATTAAGCCTCATGGAGTGTTTCCTCAATCGGTCGAAGAACTTCCTCAAGTCAATCAAGTGCTGGTCATCAGTTTCTTTAGAGTGTATGATCATGTCGTCAACGTACACCTCTATTTCTTTGTGAATCATGTCATGGAATAGTGCTGTTGCCGCTCTCTGGTAAGTAGCCCCAGCATTCCTTAGTCCAAAAGGCATCACCGTGTAACAGAAAGTTCCCCATGGTGTGGTGAAGGTGGTCTTTTCTTGATCTTCCTCGGCCATTTTAATCTGATTGTATCCGGCGAAACCGTCCACAAAGGATTTTACCTCGAAACTAGAGGTCGTATCCACCAACATATCAATGTTTGGGAGGGGAAAATCGTCCTTGGGACTCGCCTTGTTGAGTTCTCTGAAATCGACACAGCATCGGACCTTCCCGTTGGCTTTTGCGACAGTGACTATGTTAGAGAGCCATGAGGGGTATTCTATAACCCGTATAAAGCCAAGTCTAAGTAAATTTTCTATCTCCTCCTTTACTTACAGGGACCATTCGGGTTTGATTCGTCGGAGCTTTTGCTTGACTGGTTTTATTCAATGCAAACGTAAATACAACATTGGCTACGAGTTCGTAGTCTTCGGGCGTGAGGCCCTCGGATGAGAATGACTCAAATTCAAAGAGGAGGGACTGGGGAGACTCGATTACATTGGACCCTATAACACTAGACTCAAAGGGTCGAGGAACCAATCCAAGCATTGCGGTCATTTCCTCCCTGCTAGCCACTGGCCCGGAAAGAGTAGCCCAATTCTTTAGCGGCATGTTAGTGGGTACAACAAGGTGCGAGGGTCGAAGCTTCCCATTGACCCGTCTCCTCTTGCAGCGACCATTCCTTTACCGTGATCAACTAGGCTGGGTAGAACCGGGTCTTCCTCAAACAGTTCTTGCATCACTGTCCCATTCCACTCGTTTTCTTCAACCTTTTCCTTTGCCTTCCCAGTAGGTGTCTTTTCGATCTCATATTTGTCATACTGGCCCCAAGTGGGTTCTTCCTCTTGTTGCCTCCTGCTGCAGACAAAACCTCAAACTGTTTTATCACCTCGGGCACTCCTTTGGAAATATGCTCGTGCCCTGTGGGTGTCCCGGGCGTATCAAGGAATGCTCTCCTGATAGGGTTGGCGGTCTTTCCTCGGAACCTTTTGAGGTCTTCTTGCAGTCGGTCCCAGTTGGTCACCATTGCCTCCTCTTCCTCCGAGGTCTCGATTTGCGTTCCCCCCTTAATGAAGTAGCGGCTTATGTCAAAAGCGTAGGGACGGAGGTTGGGAGCTTTATAAGGAATCCCTTGGGCCCTGGCTCGGCTTTTCTCTCTGGCCATCTTCTTGTCCATCACAAGATCCTCGGGTCTCAGCTTGTACCCCAAACTGTGGAGCGTCTTTTGCTCCTTGATTTCAATAACCCTGTGGGTCCCTTGGAGCCTCCTTCCTAGACCAAGCCCCGGGAGATAGTGCATCAGACGCATCATTTTCATGGCGGGGGGAATCTTGTCCTTGGTAAGTGTGAGGTCCATGCAATGGACGTGGGTCTTAGATGGTATCCCTGTGAAGCCGGTCAAGACTATACCACTCCCTTCATGTTGGATTTCCAATACGGGGATCCCATTAGGGTTGGTCCCCTCTGTAGTGACGTTATCCCCGTAGATTACAGTCAAATTCCCTCCCTGTACAAATTTTACACATTGATGTAGGGTGGAGGTGACCCCATTGACTTTGTGTAGCCAAGGGCGCCCTAGCAAGGCGGTGAAGGAGATCGGGATGTCAAGCACTTGGAAGTCGGTCGGCATTTTCTGTTCCCCAAACCATAAATTCAAAGTCGCCACCCCAAGAACCGACCGGGCTGTGGAGTCGTATGCTTTGACAGTTACCAAAGAGGGTCTCAGATCTGTTGTCTTGAGGTCGAGTAAATCCATCATTTTAGCTGGAAGGACGTTCATAGCCGAGCCATTATCAATCAATACTCGTGGGAGACGGCGCCCATCCAACTGCACTGTGATGTACAAGGCTTCATTGTGATTAGCCCCAGATTTGGGCAAGTCCAAGTCGGTGAACGTGACTATATTCCCATATTGGATGCTTCTAATCATTTGTACGGCCTCTTTGGGGGTAGCTATGGTGGGGACCATGGTTCGGGCCAAATGTTCCTCCAACTTGAGCTTGTGAGGGTATGACGAAGTGAGAAGGGACCACAGAGAGATGTTGGCCTGCGTATTTTTAAATTGGGTGATAATAGGATCCTCTTTTTCGAGATCCGGGGTGCTTGTTTCCTTAGTAAACGGTGGTGGCGAGCGGTGTTCCGGTGGCGGTGATTTTTTAGGATTCTCGGTGTGTACCTGTCCGGAATGAGTTAGGACGTTTACTTCCGGGGGGTCATAATCCTTTGCTGGCTCTTCCACAGGCATGGGTGGGTTCTTGGTTGAGTAGGGCCATGCCTCTTTCCTCAGCTCATTTACAGTAACCATTCCTTGCGTCGTGTAGACAGACTCACGGAGTTTTTCAAATGAAACCGGGTAGTTGCCTTATTCCTTCCCCATCCCTACAGTTTCGCAGAGTTTTTCCAATGTCAACATACATAAATAGTGATCCGGGAGCATCGACCCGTCCTCAAACGGAGGTGAGGGCGAGAGCGGCGGTAGTGACAGGAAGTCATCTAAGGTAGGGAAATTTTCTTCTTCTCCTGCAGGCGGGTTTGAACAGAGTACGGGGGAAGACACCTCGTCCTCACTTTCACACAAAGCTCAAAGCTCTTCACGGGATAGGGAACGGGCCGCTTCTCTCATCTGTGTAAGGTGCCTCCCGTAGTCATATTCCCCTGGGGTTCTTGCAGCCTCCATACCTTCGGTTCCGTGATGACAACACACCCTTCTTATTTACTCTTTTGCCACTTGACGAGTCGCCAACTTCCATAACATGATAGTGCTCATCGTGGGGAATGCAACATCTGTTCGGGTCATGGTCAACGCTTCCCAAAGCTCGCTTGATGGCCATTTCCATTTCTTCTGCGCAGTCTTCGTAGGTCAATTTGTGTTTAGTGAGCTTAATCACTTTTAATTCGCCCTCTTGGCCAGGAACCTTTGCGCTCATCACGGTAGTCATCATGTTGTCAGGAGGACATTCCATCTTTCCTTTTTGCACGCAGTCCCACAAAATGTCTTTCCATCTTTCCCCCACTTCAATCAAAGGGGTGTTGTATTCCCAAAGAGTTATCGTTGTCGGCTCCCCGAATTCGATCATGTTCACTCTGCTTTGGCCAAATTCAATCATGTTGACCCTCCCGTTGTTCGGGAACGGGTTATTGACCACGTTCGGTCCCCTGGGGTGTTCGAGTTTCCCTTTAGCAATCAAATCCAAGATAATGCATTTCACTATGGAGCAATCATCGGTGTTATGCCCATGGTAGTTGTGGAAAGCACACCACTTGTTCTCATCTGTGAACCTTTCCGGATTTTTGGTCTGAAAGTTAATCAAAGGTCTCGTGAGGCCTTGCTTCACCAATTCCTCAAAGACTTTGCTAATGGGCATTCCAAAATCCTCAAACCTCACATAGGGGCATTTTTCAGAGTTACCCGGCTTTGGTGAGACCTGCTTTGGACCTTCCCCTTGGATGTTGTTGATGAGCCCCGAGACTTCTTTCCCTTTGCTCATCGTGGGAGGTCGGTATCGATAAGAATTGCTATTGCCCTGAGAGGCGGATTGCTCACTGAGAGCCTTCTCAAACTTCGACCCTGCGGTTACCATGGCCCAGAGATTGGGGTAAAAGTGATGGATGATTAGAGCACGCAGCTGCGGTTTTAAGCATGATTGGAAGATGTCCAATTGTTCATCCTCGGTGGGCGGGTTAGAGATTTCCCCAAGTTTACAGTTCCAATGTTTGTAGAACTCACCGATCGGCTCGTCGCCTTTCTACAAAGTGCTTTGCAAGTCGGTGCGGTTGGTTTCCCACTCTAGGTTGGATCGGTACTTGGTGAGGAATGCTTCCTGAATGCGACCCCAACTTACCCGTGATTCGTCCTTGAGGTTGAAAAACCACTTAAGAGCGTTTCCTCTCAGGGATAATTGGTAGTGATCACCCATTTGCTGTACAGTGCAACCCTTTGCCCTCATTGCTAAAGTGTAGGCGTTGAGGTGGGTTTGTGGGCAAGCAGTCCCATCAAACTTGTCTATTTCTGGCATTTTGAACTTATGCGGAAGAGGCACAATCTTGTCGGGATCAGTAACTCCCGATGAGGTTTTCTTTTCATTCAAAGTCTCAAACCTTTCCTCCATCTGTTTCAACTTCTCGATCAGCCACCCCATTTGAGGATTCATTTGTGGGCTAGAATTGATGGATCCCATGGTCCAGGTTGTTATCGGCATCACCATTGGAGGCACAGTGGTGGATGGTATATTCTGAGGAAGGCTTTGAGGTGGCGCATGGGTGTAGACGTACCCATACCCTTGGTCATTCGCCGTGGTATACGGTGGGGGTGCCTCGGAGGTTCGGGCCGCCGGGTAGTAGAATGGGAATGCCGCCCCTTGTGATGCAATTGGCAGGGTCGGTGGTGGTAATCCGACAGTGGCCGGGGATGAAAAATCTTGACCCATCGGGACCGAGCCATATGGGTTGAATCCGGGGGGATGTGAGGATGGACCTCCAGGAAAAGTGAAGGGAGCTTGTGTGGCTGGCACATTTGATTGAGTTGCGGTTTGATATGAGGGACATGAGGTCGCCACATTGGGGTAGGTTTGAGGTGGGGGAACCCTATTGTAATCGCGAGGTGGCATGTTATCAATTTCATCTTCGTCTGTGATTTCAACGAATCCCCCATCATTTTAAAATATCACGACCACTCCCCTTTGTCTCATGGCCTCTACAACCCGTCTCTGTGTGTCCTCTTGCTATTTCCTAGTGATTTCTTCCCGGGCCCTGGCGGCCTCCAAAGCTTGTATCAACTCTTCCTTAGTAAGCCCATTCGGATCAACCGCATTGTCACCCCCACTACTACTTCCTGCCGGACTAGTCATTCGGAGTAACCTGAGTTAAACTGCTGATGAACTGTCGGACTCGGCACTGAATAGACGCTGACCCGGAACTCTGACCCACTTCTTACGAGCTGCGAGGGAGAGGAGGGTTCGGTTTAGGCTCGGGTTTCATTTTGGGCAAATGTTTAGGGCTCATGCAACATGCCTACCTAATTATTGATCATTTCATTCATGTTTACTTAAAACACGATTTCTTTCTAATTGGTTGGAAAAGATTTCTCTTCTTTTTCGCAACTATTCTAAATCCTGGATCAGTGGAGGCCATCACTACGCCTATAGACCCCTCGTTTTTCACCTGTACTGCACACTTCCAAGGACGGACTATCCCGAGCGAGGTTCTTATAGGGTAAGCGACTTCCACTGACCGAAAGAAATTATCCTAAGGTCTAGTGCGTCGCAAGGCTCCTGATGTGCGGGTCATCCTAATCATGATTAAGCCCCAGTCGGGATCGAGACTGCTCTGAAGGCTGCACCGACATTTTGTTATGACCCCATTTTGGATGAGGTGTCTCAATCCTCGACCATGAGCTTAAGGATGATTAACATGACCCGTTCATTAGGGCTTAACGACACGGTGTTACCCTATCTTTAGAAAATGACATTTGTTAATTGTGGTCGTCATTAACACACGAGTTAGAGGCGGGTTAGGCCACGCTTGCATTACATCAAGGAGTCATAACCCGGGCATTAACTTGGCCATAATTTACTTTGGACACATGCTTAAAGATAATGGCAACGTGAACTAGACCAAAAACCAACCAAAGTCACGGTATTTGTGTGTCACGGACATGTGTGGTTGACTCGGCTCGAAAGGGGAGGTGGAATGGACCCGTGCGCGCTCGAAGGGAACAAGAGCGCCAATTGAGCTGCATCTGGCATCCATCCCGGGTTTAAAGGGTATTTGGAACGTGCAAGGCCAAGTGCGCGTTGTGTGAAGTCAATTCTATATTCCCTTTTTGAGTGAAAATAGAGATTTTTTTTTTCAACATGATGAGCATGTCATAAGCAAGATATGAACAAGTATGAACAAGCATGGAGCGAGCAATTTATACACAATAAGTCAAAGAATACAAACAAAGACCAAAACTTGTATATGTACCAAGTTGTGCACAACCAAAAAAAAATTTCGAATCAAACATTTTGCCAAAAGAACAATCTTTAAATTGAAACCATTTGTACAAAGCAGGTTGTGCACAACGCAAAGAGTCAAGAAATTTTTACAAAAATGGGGTTATGCACAATGAGATTTTGGAAATCATTTTTATTGACAATAGATCATGCATAACCAAGTTTTAAAAACCAAGTTTTGGCCAAAAGAATAAAGGTAATGTGCACAAGTAAGGCTGTAAATTTGGAACCTGGACAAGCAGAAGCAGAAGGCAATTCAGAATGTTGCCGCCCTGCACAAAATTGTTAATTTGCAAATTCTGGCCCTTTACCAAAGTAGCCGTACGGCTAGACCAAGAGGGTTGAGATTTTTTCTCAGTTTCTCCAACTTCTGATCATCATGCTCCAATTTATTGCATTTCCAGAACGTATGCACTCAAAACAGTTCAAACAGAAACAACAAACACACACAATCATGTACAAAGTTAACTAACGGAAACGGGAGTTTGACCCACACAAAAGCGCTTCCAAAACTTCTAAAGAGAAGTTCGTAATCACTTTATATCCCCAGCGGAGTCGCCACTGTAAGGATCCCGTCCCTCGGGGGCGAAAACAGGCGAGTTTCGCACGAGGAAGAAATGCCAAACACGGGTAACTTTCCTAACAAAAAAGAAACGGAGTCGCCACATTTGTTAATTTTAAACCAAACAAATGACAATGGTTAGAGAATGTGAGTTTGGAGGTCAGGTTACACTTTGGGAAGAACATATTTGCGATTCACCCAAAATGCCTCGGAAAGAACCGAGTCTCCCTTATTAGTTTGAAAATGTGCACGTGTGTATGTGTATTTAACGGAAAAGTTTTTGTTATTGGTTTTGTTTGGGAAAACTTAACTGAAAGGGTCTGTTTATTAAGAAAATAGGGATCAGAGGGCAAAACAGACATTTTGCCCCTAGTTCCCAACATAGCCGTACGGATGTAC
This sequence comes from Campanula takesimana, assembly GCA_026119855.1. Taxonomy (NCBI): domain Eukaryota; kingdom Viridiplantae; phylum Streptophyta; class Magnoliopsida; order Asterales; family Campanulaceae; genus Campanula; species Campanula takesimana. The sequence continues at coordinate 506,318 of JAOWBW010000226.1, forward strand.
AGGCCGTTTCATGGGATTTTACAGTTCAGTCAAGAACAGTCCAGTTTCAGAGCAGAAACAGAACATTCTGTTGAAACTGGACAGAACTGTTTTGATTCCAGTTTGTTTAAAACACTTTATAAGATTTTTTATACAACATTCCTATGCCAAATGATCATCACTTAGTCCCCAAAACAAGTATTTGGGTGTGATCATGAGCAATCCTTGGAGAAATTTGAGAAAAGTTGATGAACATGCCCTTTGGGCCAAAATTGACCATTTGGTGATTAAAGATTGAAGCTTTATCCCCAAGATGACATTTTTATGACTTATTAACCTTTAAAGAATCAAAATAACATATAAAGATTGAATCTTTATAACCACAAAGGGGACTTTAGAGCTAGATCAATGTTGGATGATAAAGATGGAAGCTTTATCATCCAAATGATCATTATTGCCAACAAAAGCATCATTCCAACTAGACAAGAATGTAAATAACAATCAACAAGCCATGATCATCTAGGTTTGAACCTTTTCCACACAAGGCATGGAGGTCACCTTGGATCATCCCATGGCTTGGACAAGAGAAATATATAGAGTAATATATGTATATTTGCTTGAATGGACAAGTCTTGCATAAATGTAAAGTTGCTTGAATGGACAAGTCTTGCAAGTAATGTAAAAGTGCTTGAATGGACAAGTCTTGCAAGTAATATAAAGATTAACATAACTTAAACAAAGATTAAAGATAAAATAGAGTTATAGATGAAGAGAAGGGAGGGGGAGAAGGTGGCTTTACCTATTTTGGTTTAGCCAATCTTCCTTTCTCTCTTTCACTCTTTGTTTCACTCCTCTCACACTACTGCAGTGATTTTGACAGAGTAATGTCTCTTATGTTGTTTCTCCTCCCTGAAATGATCAGCATGGGGTTCAATTTATAGAGGCTGAGGGTGCCCAAAGTAGCCGTACGACTAGGGACCTCATGTGCCCAAACCATCCATACGACTCGACTTGGCGAGCTTCTGGATTTTTCTAAGTTTTAATTCCAGTTCAGTCCTAGAATATCAGGTTTATCTTAGTGTGGTCCTGGCCCATTGGTTTATCCCAAGAATTCCTCTAAAGTAGGTCGATTTCAGATTGGGGTACTTACAAATAGTTATTTTAGTGCAATTGCATTATTCAAACAAAGATACAATTGGATACATTACATATATTAAACAATGTATCCAATACAAACTTTAAACAATTGCTAGAAAATTGCACAGAAAACACTCGATTACAAATCAAATAAATTATTAACATAAAAAACACTTGAATTCGAAGCTTGATTTTGTTCAATCACAATCCTGCCTTAGCTCTTCAAAAAATCCTCTTCTAAACACCAAAAACGAATATCTTCAATATAAAACTTGAAAAATCACTTCGTCGAAGAATGTAGAATACGCCGGAGATAATAATCGAACTGATGTTGTAATTTCGCCGGAGAAAAGGTAAAAGACGACGGTGGAGAATGTGGCGCCATCTCTCTTTCTCTTTCCACGATTTATTCAATCGTAGAGACGCGAATACAAAACATAAATATAGAATACCTATTCTACCCTTGACACTACGACTTATTTCAAAACTGCCACCGCGTGCTCCCAGTTTAAAATCTCATCTAGACCGTCCTTTTCAACTAAATCCAAGGGCTATTAATGGTTCTCATGGTTCTCACAATATTTAGGTTCTCATTTGAGCACTTACCTATATATATATATATATATATATATATATATATATATATATATATATATATATATATATATATATATATATATATATATATATATATATATGTGTGTGTGTGTGTGTGTGTGTGTGTGTGAAAGAATAGTGGATTAAGAAAAATGGGCCAATATAGTCAGATTTATGTATCAGGCTCACCAATTTATTAGGGCCCAACTAATAACAAGCCTAACGTGTTTAAAGACCAAATTCATAAATTCAATCTTGCCCAGTTCTATAATCTGGGCAACTAAATTTAATTCAACTCATATTCAATTTTTAAGTGGTTTGAACTTTGGGAAATTTAAAGACCAAAGTTCATTTTAAACTTCCATATAAATAAGATTAAGCCAAAATAGAACTGGGCCAAAGACCAAATCTATGGCGAGTATAATATAAATAAAATAAATAACTCAACACATTGATAAGTTTAATTTGAAACCAATTGGGCTCAGTGAAATGAATTTAAATGCTGGGCCAACAAAGTCATATTACTTGACAAATATTCTACGATAAAATAATTTTGGGCTGAATTTATGATTCTATCACAATAAATACAATCTGCCCAATATATGAATCCGGCCTAATTATATTTAGAAAACTAAATAATAGTGAAATAATTCAATAAAATGGGCCAACAAAATCTGATTGCTACGCAAATGTTAAAATAATTATTTTACATAAAATAAAAGTGAATACTTGACGTATCTGAGCGAAAAAAAATAAGATTTATGAATCATCCCAAAAATACCAGCCGGTCTAATACACACACTCATTTTATTATTTATTAAAATGAAAATAAAGAGAAAAAATACTCACTAAGCATTTTTTTTAATGTAATAGAAACTGTCAAAAAAATGTTTGTAAAAGATATGTATACACTTTTTATATTAAATTTTGTTGTATGAATTTTTTTTTTGAAAACAAAATATATACACCTATTTGGTAGTTGTCAATTTACAGTCATTATCTATCACTAAATAGACATGTTAGCAATTGTAAGTCCCAATACACATCATTTACTTTGAGAAACCAGGTCTTTAACTACTACTCTTTCAATAACTTAAGAGACTCTTCAGTATCCATTCTAATAAGAAGGCACAGCTACTTCCTTTTCCTCTATCATCACTTTAGTTCAACAGCAACATGCAAGCCAGAATAGAGTAGGTGATTTATTGGGTCAAACTGAGAAAAGGACTTCAGATTATAAAGTAAGAAGATGTGGATTACAAAATCAATTACTATTGGGGGCAAGAGAAAGTTCAATGACGCAGAAAAAGGTATGTATTTTAATTTGTTTTTATGGTATTGCGGAAATATTATTGATGCATTTTATCCATGCATTTCCTTCACTTTCATAATAAGCATTTGAAGTTCATTGATCTTGTATGTTAACTACTCAACTTGATGAATAAAAACTAAAAGTTACTTACAGTATATATGGTATGTGGTTGGTCATGAAGCTTTTGATTGATTTACAGTCACCTTTAACTTCGCCACAATCCCTTCATAAGTATTCCACACTTGATTTTTATTTTTTTCTTCTACATCCACCTGCACAATCACAATTTATATCTTAAGAATGAGACAGTTCATTTTCATAATAGATACAACTATACTATTCTGCATTTGCTTTTATTTTCATATACTTTTAAAAATAATATTATTATAGGATAAATAATTCAAGTATCTAATAAGTCTGTTCAGTACAGATTCTTTATATGTGCAAAATAATTTCAAAAGTAGGTGCTTTAAAAACAGTATAGTAAGTCCATTCAAAATATAAACAAAAACAAATATTTTTGAGTAAGGGTAAATGTCGCTTTAGTTCGGAAGTTACCTTCTTATCCTTATGACTTTATCAGTAAGGGTATGCGAGTCTTCTCCTACATGAAACTGCAAAACATAAACAAATATTTTTGAGTAATACACAAGTCATATTAAACAACTTTGATGCTATTTAAATGATTCATACATAGATAAGTAGTTATAGTAAGTTTTGTTCTTTGTTCACAAAGATTGCTGCAATTAAGCAAAAGATGTTGGCGATATTCGTATGTCCAACAAAAAGTTAATGTACATTTTATTTGTACAAAATGTAAAAAAACTAAAAAAATAATAAAAGTAAGGTGGGACGGAGGGAGTATTTCTGTCCAAAAAAATATGTTTTGTATATAGACAAGTATAAATATAAAAAAGATCTAGCCTTTTTTTTAGATCTACAAAGACAACTATAAATATAAAAAAGATTACACTTGTGTGAAAATATTAGTAGACGTAGATACAAAAAAATATACATTCACAGTAAGAGATTTGCATGAAAAAATTGTCAATGACTTGAAGACAATCCTTGATAAGCACAATATTCTTGTGAAATCGTTTAGAATGGTGCGGGATTCTATGAATCAAAATGGGGGAGGGGACGTCAAGATCAAGCTTATTGGAAGGCGGAAATCAGATGGTAGATGTTATGATCTTCCCCAAAAGGATGAGGTTGCATTACTGGTAGTAGGTGATTTTGATACTTTGACTGGTGAAAGGGACATCGTGGTTCAGGCACGAACTGGAAAGTTGCAAAGGATTACTGCACTGAACCCATCATACTTAGGTTTGCAGTATCCTTTGATTTTTTTATTTGGTCAAGATGGTTTTAGAGAAGATATTATTCATCGCAATGTTAATGCAGAATCAGATGATGGTGGTCGTTCAAAGTTGACTATGAAGGAATTTTTCGCTTACAGAATTCATGAAAGGGAATCTGAACCAACGAACCTCTTTTTCTCAAGGAGACTATTTCAACAATTTCTCGTGGATGCTTACACAATGGTTGAGTCTTCTCGGTTAAATTATAAAAGAAATAATCAGAAAAAGCTTAGATGTGAAATGTACAAAGGTTTGACGGATGCTCTGTTAAAGGGTGAGAGGACTCCTGCTTCCTATGGCAAACGAATTTGTTTGCCTTCTACCTATATTAGAGGTGCTCGGTATATGATTCAAAATTATCAAGATGCGATGGCCATATACAGATGGTTCGGATATCCTAATCTTCTTATTACATTCACATGTAATCCTAAGTGGCCTGAGATTGTTCGGTTCTTACAGTCAAGAGTTATGCAACCAGAAGATAGACCAGACATCATGTGCAGAATATTTAAAGCTAAGCTGGATGTTTTCATGAATGATATTCAACATAAGAAAAGATTTGGTGAAGTAAGGGCAGGTACTTTTTAAACTTTGTCACATTTAAGGTTTTTTAAATTCAGTTATATTAAATAAATATGTATATATATATATATATATTTTTTTTTTTTAAAAATAACTGTTATATGAAATTTCTTTTGTAGTTGTTTACACAGTTGAGTGGCAAAAACGTGGTTTACCACATGTTCACATCATTTTTTGGTTGGGGAATGATGAAAATCACCCTACAGTAGACCGAATTGACAAAATCATTTCTGCTGAGATTCCAGATGAGTCCACTAAGCCACATTACTATGCAGCGGTTAGAGAGTTAATGTTACATGGACCTTGTGGAAAAGCTCGACCCAGCTCCCCATGCATGGTTGAAGGCCGCTGCACTAAGTATTTTCCAAAAAAGTGTTCTGAGAAAATGGTCATTGATGTGGATGGGTATCCTAGATATAAGCGTCCTGACAATGGTCGAACAATAGAAGTGAAGGGAATACCTCTTGATAACAGGTATGTAGTCCCCCACAATGAAGATTTATTGATGGAACATGGGGCTCACATTAACGTTGAGTGGTGCAATCGATCTCGATCGATCAAATATCTTTGCAAGTATGTAAGTAAAGGTCAAGACAAAGTTACTACAATGTTTTGTAAAAGTGTTGATGAAGATTCTGGAAACAAAAAGTTGATGAGATAAAAAATTACTTGAATTGTCGGTATGTATCACCTTGTGAGGCTGCTTGGAGGCTGTTGGGTTGTGTATCTCAGGATTGCAACTTAGTTAGGAAGAAATAAAAAACATCACTTTGCTAGAACTTGAAAAAATATTGCGGAGTAGGGGTAAAAGCCTTAGTGATTTCCCAACAATGCCCTATCCGAATGATTATGATGCATCAATGGAACAGAATCGTCTGGTTTTGGAGGATTTGAACTATGACAAAGTGAAGTTAGCGGATGAATGCAATAAGTTACTAAGATCATGTACGGATGCGCAAAAGCATGCTTATGATACAATTATGAAAAGTGTTAAAGATGGTAATGGTGGAGTTTATTTTCTCTATGGATCTGGTGGGACAGGAAAAACATTTTTATGGAGGATTCTATCTGTATCTTTGAGATCAAAAGGTGAAATAGTGTTGAATGTTGCATCAAGTGGTACAGCCTCTCTTTTGCTACCCAACGGTCGAACCGGCCACTCTAGATTTGCTATCCCTTTAGTTTTGAATGAGGATTCAACGTGCAATATAAAGCAGGGTAGTCCACTTTCCGAGTTAATAGTCAGGACTAAGCTTATTATATGGGATGAGGCGCCAATGGTTCATAGGTATTGTTTTGAAGCCCTCGACAGAACATTGCGAGATATAATGCGGTTCAAGAATCCCGATAGCTCGAACCAACCATTTGGGGGCAAAACAATTGTTATGGGTGGAGATTTTCATCAGATTCTTCCAGTGATTCCGAAAGGCACAAGGCAAGATATTGTGATGGCATCAGTTAATTGCTCATATTTATGGTCTCATTGCAAGGTTTTGCGGCTTACTAAAAATATGCGGCTTAAGTCTATCGAGAATGATCCAAGTGGATTGGAACTCTGATTGGATTTTAAGTATTGAAGAAGGGACATTTGGAGATGATAATGATGGTGTCACAACTATAAAAGTTCCTGATGATCTCCTTATCCACTCATCTGGTGATTTGATAAAAGCAATTGTTGATAGTACATATCCTTCATTTACCGAGCACTTTTCTGATGTTGCCTATTTGCAAGGAAGAGATATTCTTGCACCAACACTTGATGATGTGGAGAAAATCAACGAGTATATGGTCTCTTACAATCACTCTGATGCTCAAACTTATTTAAGTTCAGACTCCATTTGCAGGTCAGAGGATAATTCCAGTTTTTTTGCTGAAATCCATTCAACTGAGTTCTTGAATACAATTAAGTCTTCAGGTTTGCCAAATCATCAACTGAGTCTCAAAGTTGGTGTTCCAGTTATGCTGTTGAGAAACATTGATCATAGTGCAGGCTTGTTCAATGGAACGAGACTGATTATTACAAAACTTGGTAAGCATGTGGTAGAAGCTGAAATTTTGAATGGAAAAAATTATGGGGAAAAAGTTTTTGTACCAAGAATGTCACTAAACCCATCTGATCTTCGCTTGCCATTTAAGTTTCAGAGGCAACAATTTCCGTTGGTTGTATCATACGCAATGACAATCAACAAAAGTCAAGGTCAATCGATCACTCATGTTGGTTTATTCTTAAAAAGTCCTGTTTTTAGTCATGGTCAGTTGTATGTTGCTTTGTCTAGGGTGACAACTCGTGCTGGATTGAAGATATTAGTGTGTGATGAAGATGGAAAGACCGTTGATGAAACTACAAATGTTGTGTACAAGGAAATTTTCGAAAATTTGTAATTTTGTTATTAATGCATTAATATTTTTTTGATAATGTATTTTTTTTAAGTTTAAATTAACTTCTACATTTATAGTAACTTTTTTTCCTCCCATTATATGTTAAAGTTTTTTTTCCCGTGCGTTCAACGCACGGGTGTTAGACTAGTTTTTATAAATACTTGAAATATCTTTTAAAAGCACTCTGGTGTTATTTTTTTAAATAATCAAAAATTCTCAAATTTTATGGTACCCTTCAAAACTGTAGTTGTCATTCTAAAGACACGAACTGTCACATTTTAACACACGGAATGGCACTCTTCAACACATACTCAGACACTAAAAAACACATTAACTGATACCAATAAAATAGCACTGATTATTTTAAATACCAAAAATTGATCATTTTAAACACCACACGAAATCAATTACGTATGCACTCATATTCCAAAATAGATGAAATAGCGTATTATACACATGTACTGGTATTGCGATATTTATCACTCAACCAGGTTGTGTCAATGCAAGTGTTTTGTTATGGCAGTTCATGTTTTTTATCGCTAGTAAGTGTGTTTATTATGCACTATTTTTGGTGTTTTTTTCGTATGTGTTTGTTATGCACTATTCTTAGTGTTTTTATTGTCAGTTCAAGTGTAATTTAGTATCAGTTCTGGCATTTTTGATAACCTTGTAGTGTTTTTGATAGTGTGTTGTAATGTTTATAGTACCAGCGCACGAAACTCTACCTATTTATAAAAATGTCACCGCGCACAAAGTTTCACTCATGTACAAAGTTGCCACCACGCATTTTAAAAACACGTTTTTCCTAGTCACTTGGAAAAACACTTTTTTCATAAGACCAACTCTTCAAAAAAAAAGTCTGTTTTTTTTTTTGCAATTAATGATTAAATTAATTTGTAAAGCATAATTCTAAGTTAGAAACTAATTATTTTATTTTGCAACTAATAATTAAATTCAAGTATATTTAAAAAAATTAAGTATGTATATATTGTAACTAATTGTGAAGGTTTGTTCATTATAATAATCTCCGTCCCTAGTACTGTCGCGACCCCGGACTCCGCGGGCCCGAGACCGCGATCTGGACGTCGACTCTAAAACCAAAACTGTGAAATACTGAAGTTAAAAATTCCACGATGTTATCTTAAGTTAATTGGAAGAAATAAACTTAAACTATTTAGGCCCTAAGTCCTAAACCAAGCAAAAAGGTCAAATTCCTGGAACAGGGGGCGGGCGGGCGCCTGGGCATAGGCAGGCGCGCGCTTGAATTGACAGAAGGTCAGGCGCTAGAAAAAGTGGGAGTAGGCGGGCGCTTGGGCAGGGGCAGGCGGGCGCCTGGTCTACGGGCTGAGAAGAATTCCCAGCTGGGTTCCTCAAATTTCGTAACCATTTCCTTACAAATTTCATAACACTCAAAATCAATCCTCCCAACAAGATTTCTAAGGTACCCAAACATCATTTAACTAAAAAGGGGGTCTTAACAACACCCTTTATCAACCAAATTCAAGAATCAAAACCAACATTCAAGATTTCACCATTTTTAACCAAAAACTCAAATAAATTCCAAACAAATTCAAAACCCAACCAAACTTCAAATATAACACATTAAGCATTATCTAAACATGATATGAACATTTTAGCATCAAAATGGAGGAAAAGTAACTTACTTGATAAATCTCAAAGTTGACGGAATTCAATTCTTTTTGGTTCTACGCGATCCTATCGACGATCTAAACAAGGTTCATGTTTTAAGAACTGAGAGATTATGAGAGGAAGAGGAAGTAAATGAAGAGAGAAGGAAGAGGAAGAAAAAGCTTACCACAATGGAGGAGAGAGAGGGAGTTGGCTGGGAGAATGGTGAGAGTGAGGGAGAAGGTGAGGGAGGAGAGGGGAGTAGGGGAAAATTAATTTAAAAAGTTACAACTAGACCCCCTCCCCATCAACTATCACAATTTCTTACACTCCCGACTAACAATTAAGACCCAACACTTCCACACTAGCCCAAATAACTCGAATAAAATGCTAGGCATAATTATTATAACACATAAAATGCACACATAATTATTTAAATAAATAATAATTTAAATAAATAAATAAGCAAATAATTAAATAATAATCATTTATTACTAATAAAATAGAGCCTAGATTTCGGGTCGTGACATTCACTCCCCCTTAAAGAAAATTCGACCCGAATTTTAACGAGACTCACCTTAAACAAAAAGCCACGGAAATTTCCGCTCGATCTCATCTCGGAGCTCCCACGTCGACTCTTCGATATGATGGTTCCTCCAAAGGACTCTAACCAACGCAATGCTTTTGTTCCTCAACTCTTGGACTTTGGAATCCAGGATCCGAACCGGTCGTTCCTCATAAGTCATATCGGGCTCAATATCCTCCGGTATCCTCGGTAACACGTGAGATGGATCATGAACATACTTCCGAAGCATAGAAACGTGGAAAACGTTGTGCAACCGGTCCAAAGATGGCGGTAACGCAAGACGATACGCAAGAAGTCCAACCTTTCCCAAAATCTCGAACGGACCAATAAACCTCGGAGCCAATTTGCCTTTCTTCCCAAACCTACGAATACCCACCTTTGGAGATACTTTCAAGAACAACCAAATTACCGGTCTGAAAACTAAGATCTCGCCTTCGGTTGTCTGCGTAGCTCTTATGTCGACTCTGGGCTGTCTTCAATCTATCCCGGATAACTTTGACTTTCTCAACCGAATCCCGAAGCAAATCAATACCCACGATCTTCGCTTCACCAACCTCATCCCAACAAATAGGCGATCTACATTTTCTTCCATACAAGGCCTCAAACGGTGCCATCTCGATACTAGCCTGATAACTGTTGTTGTAAGAGAATTCCACTAACGGTAGGTGCGAATCCCAAGAATCGGAAAAGTCTATCGAACACGCTCGCAACATATCCTCCAAAATCTGAATAGTCCTCTCGGATTGACCATCGGTCTGAGGATGAAAAGCCGTGCTGAATCGCAAATCTGAACTCAAAGCTTCCTGAAACGCCTTCCAGAATCTAGAAGTAAACCTCGGGTCTCGATCTGACACAATGCTAACCGGAACCCCATGCAATCTCACAATCTCATCAATGTAAAGGGTCGCAAGCTTCTCCATCGAATATCTGATGTCAATAGGCAAGAAATGGGCACTCTTGGTCAATCTATCCACTATTACCCAAACACTGTCATACTTCCTACGGGTACGAGGTAGTCCCGTAACGAAATCCATAGTCACATGCTCCCATTTCCACTCGGGAATCTCTAACGGCCGAAGTAATCCCGCGGGTCTCTGATGCTCGGCTTTGACCTGCTGACAAGTTAAACACCTCGATACATACTCCGCTATCTCCCTTTTCATATTAATCCACCAAAATTGTTGCTTCAAATCCTGATACATCTTCGTACTACCCGGATGAATAGTATACCTCGATTTGTGACCCTCATCTAAAACTTGCCTCTTTATCCCACCAACATCGGGTACACACAAACGACCACGGAAAGTCAACACTCCACTCGAACTCAAAGAAAAATCCTCAAAATTCTTTTCTTTCAATTTACCCATTATCTTCAGCAACTCGGGATCTTCTTTCTGAGCTTCCTTTATTCTCTGAATTAGGGTCGGAGACACCCTAATATTCGCAAAAATAGCCCCATGTCTCGATTCACGAGGAGACCAATCTCGAACATCCTCAAGCATTTTCCATTCACGAACCATCATCGAAGCCACATAAGATTTCCTACTAATCGCATCGGCTACCATATTCGCTTTCCCCGGGTGATAAGAAATCGTACAATCATAATCCTTCAATAATTCCATCCATCGGCGCTGTCGGTTATTCAACTCTTTCTGAGAGAAAAGGTACTTCAAACTCTTGTGATCGGTAAAAATCTCGAACTTCGCTCCATAAAGATAGTGCTTCCATTTGTGCAACGCAAATACAATGGCCGCTAACTCCATATCATGAGTCGGGTAATTCTGTTCACTAGGGGTCAACTTCCTCGAAGCATACGCAATTACTTTCCCATTCTGCATCAACACACAACCCAAACCCTCTTTCGAAGCATCACTGTAAATCACTAGGCCATCGCTCCCATTAGGCAAAGTCAATATCGGTGCGGTAGTCAACCTCTTCTTCAATTCCTCGAAACTCTTGTCACATTTCTCGGTCCACACAAACGGAACATTCTTCCGGGTCAACTGAGTCATCGGAGTAGCAATCCTCGAAAACCCTTCAATAAATCTTCGGTAATAACCGGCTAAACCAAGAAAGCTTCTAATCTCTGTCACTGATTCGGGTTTCTTCCAATCCACTATAGCTTCAATCTTTGAAGGATCCACAGAAATCCCGTCTTTAGAAATCACATGACCCAGAAATGACACCTTCTCGAGCCAAAATTCGCATTTACTAAACTTCGCAAATAATTTCTCCCTCGCAAGAATGGATAAAACTGTCCTCAAGTGTTGCTCGTGCTCCTCTCGGGATTTAGAGTAGACGAGTATATCATCAATAAAAACCACCACGAACGAATCAAGATAAAGATGGAAAACTCGGTTCATCAAATCCATAAACACTGCCGGCGCGTTAGTCAACCCAAACGGCATAACCAAGAACTCATAATGACCATAACGAGTGCGAAAAGCAGTCTTCGGAATATCCTCCGATCGAACCTTCAACTAATGGTACCCACTCCTCAAATCAAGTTTAGAGAAAACCACGGACCCTTGAAGCTGATCAAATAAATCATCGATGTGCGGTAGAGGATACTTATTCTTCACCGTAACCTGATTCAACTTCCGGTAATCGATGCACAATCTCAACGAACCATCTTTCTTCCGCACGAACAAAACCGGTGCTCCCCACGGGGAAACACTAGGGCGGATAAACCCTCGATCAAGCAACTCTTGCAACTGAACCTTTAATTCTTTCAACTCTGCGGGAGCTAACCTATAAGGTGCTTTCGAAATCGGAGCCGTACCCGGCAAAAGGTCTATACAAAACTCAATCTCACGATCGGGAGGCATATCATACTCGGTAGAGAAAACATCGGGAAATTCCCGAACTACCCGAACACTATCAAAACTAGGGAATTCTTTCCTAGTATCAAGAACACTAGCCAAATACCCCTCACAACCACTATGCAATAATTTTCTCGCTTTCATAAAAGAAATTAAGCGAACCTTTCTACTCAGAGGACTAGCCTCAAACACAAATTTAGGCACATCGGGAATAGAAAAAGTAACAGTTTTCTTACGGCAATCAACGGACGCATGAAACTTGCTCAACCAATCCATACCCAAAATGACATCAAAGTCTTAGATAGGAAGAACTACCAAATCCGCACAAAGGACTCGACCACAAATAACCACATCACAAGCACGAAAGACTCGATCAGAAATCAAGCATTCTCCTATAGGGGTCGACACCTCTAGCACGTACGGTAAAGACTCGAATGCAGCATTTAACATGGAAGCAAATTGCACAGAAATGTATGAATGATATGATCCTGGATCTACTAACGCTTGTCCGCTCACATTAGACACAGAAACAATACCTCCAATAACCGAAGGATCATCGGTCGCTTGTTGTTGATTCATGGCATAAACCTTCCCTTGAACTTTGGGCTTCCCAGCGGCATCCCTTTTCTGACCCTGATTACTACCAACTCCTCCCGGATGCCTGACCTCGGTACCTCGTGCACTCTCTCGCAAAGTGCCCCATTTCACCACAATTGGTACATTTGCCTTGCTTTTTCCAACACCTATCCTCCGAATGGCCTACCTTCTGACAAAAGGTACAAGGCTTCCTAATCTGAATCCCCGGAGTAGTACCCGGATTTCTCGGTGAGGTTTGCCCCTTAAACTGAGATGATGCTCCCGGGTTACCTCGGTTGTCGAAACGGTGTTGAGGTTGAGATTTAGCATGGCTTCCCGGTTTACTCGTACCCATAACCTCGGTTTTCCTTTTGTGCTCCCCAATATCTTGCTCTATTAAGTAGGCTCGGTCCACCGCATCTTGGAAAGTCACAATCCGTTGGGCAATAAGTTGAGTACGGATGGAGGTCTTCAATCCCCGAATGAATCTCATAGCCTTTTGTTCCTCGGTCCTCACCAAATAGTCGCAATACCGGGCTAATTCTATAAACTTATCCGAGTATTGTGCTATAGACAACAATCCTTGCTCCAAGTTGAGTAGCTCGATCTCCTTTCGGTTTTGATCAACAACCGGAATGAAATGCTCCTTGAATTTGCGCACAAACAACTCCCACGCATACACCGTGTGAGTATCATCCCAAGTAGATTTAATACCCTTCCACCAATGCTCGGCGGCTCCCACAAGCTTGTAAGCCGCGAACCGGACCTTGTCCCCATCCGAACACCCAAATACATCATAAATCTTCTCCATCGACTCAATCCACAACTCAGCCTTCCTTACATCGGGCTCCCCATTGAATTCAACCGGTTTCAACTTCAGAAATTGCTCCAATCCATAGCGGGGTGGTGCTTGTTCTACCCTCGGACCTTGATCATGTATGGCCTTCATGGCCGCCTCGAACATGCCTTGAAACATGGCACGGGCTTCTTCCCTTGTATCATTCTGATTTGCATTACCGGTACTACCTTCACCACTCCTTCTACGAACCATTGTAAACAAGTACCTGCATAAGACATCAACCGTTAATCACTCCGCACACTACTACCCACCTAGGTCATACTAATCCACCTAGACTTATACTTAGAGCTAATGCCATAGCTCTGATACCAACTGTTGCGACCTCGGACCCCGCGGGCCCGAGACCGCGATCTGGACGTCGACTCTAAAACCAAAACTGTGAAATACTGAAGTTAAAAATTCCACGATGTTATCTTAAGTTAATTGGAAGAAATAAACTTAAACTATTTAGGCCCTAAGTCCTAAACCAAGCAAAAAGGTCAAATTCCTGGAACAGGGGGCGGGCGGGCGCTTGGGCATAGGCAGGCGCGCGCTTGAATTGACAGAAGGTCAGGCGCTAGAAAAAGTGGGAGTAGGCGGGCGCCTGGGCAGGGGCAGGCGGGCGCCTGGTCTACGGGCTGGGAAGAATTCCCAGCTTGGTTCCTCAAATTTCCTAACCATTTCCTTACAAATTTCATAACACTCAAAATCAATCCTCCCAACAAGATTTCTAAGGTACCCAAACATCATTTAACTAAAAAGGGGGTCTTAACAACACCCTTTATCAACCAAATTCAAGAATCAAAACCAACATTCAAGATTTCACCATTTTAACCAAAAACTCAAATAAATTCCAAACAAATTCAAAACCCAACCAAACTTCAAATATAACACATTAAGCATTATCTAAACATGATATGAACATTTTAGCATCAAAATGGAGGAAAAGCAACTTACTTGATAAATCTCAAAGTTGACGGAATTCAATTCTTTTTGGTTCTACGCGATCCTATCGACGATCTAAACAAGGTTCATGTTTTAAGAACTGAGAGATTATGAGAGGAAGAGGAAGTAAATGAAGAGAGAAGGAAGAGGAAGAAAAAGCTTACCACAATGGAGGACAGAGAGGGAGTTGGCTGGGAGAATGGTGAGAGTGAGGGAGAAGGTGAGGGAGGAGAGGGGAGTAGGGGAAAATTAATTTAAAAAGTTACAACTAGACCCCCTCCCCATCAACTATCACAATTTCTTACACTCCCGACTAACAATTAAGACTCAACACTTCCACACTAGCCCAAATAACTCGAATAAAATGCTAGGCATAATTATTATAACACATAAAATGCACACATAATTATTTAAATAAATAATAATTTAAATAAATAAATAAGCAAATAATTAAATAATAATCATTTATTACTAATAAAATAGAGCCCAGATTTCGGGTCGTGACAAGTACTTATGAAGAACTAGTATAAGTTTAATTGATGGTCATTATGGGTACTTGTTGGTGAACAAGTACTGGACATCACTATGAGATTTATGTCATGGTCAAATGTCATAATTAAATCTCATTTAGTTATATCATTGATATTGTAACGACCCGAAAACCGCCTCTATTTTCTAGATAATAAAGATTTAATTGTTTATTTATTTCTTATTTAATTGTTTAAATTATTATTTAATTAATAATTTATGTGTGCATTTTATGTGTTATAATAATTTATACCTAGCATTTTATTTAAGTTATTTGTGCTAGTGTAGAAGTGTCGGGACTTGATTGTAGTAGAGAGTTTAATTGTAATGGTAAGTGGTAGGGGAGGGGCCCTAAGTGTAACATTTCAAATATTTATTCAACTACTCCCTCTCTTCTCCCTCACCTCCATCCCATTCCCAGTTTCTTTCTCTCTCTCTCTCCAAGAGAAAGGTAAATTTCTTCTCTCCCTTCTCTCTTCATTCTACCTATCTTCCTCCCATTATTTCTCATTGCTCATTTTATGAAAAGTGTTTAGATCGTCGATAGGATCGTAGGGAGCTAAGAATATTTGAAATCCGTCACCTTTGGGAAATCCGGGTAAGTTTACTTTCCCCCATTTTCATGCTAGAAATGTTCATCAATGGTTGTATGATGTTATTGTTGTTGTTTATTGAAATCTTAGATGAGTTTTGAATTTATTTCTATTTGTTTGATAATTTTGTGAGAATTTGATGTTGGGTTAGAAACCTTGGATTGGGTGGTGTAAATGTAGTTAGATGAGTCTCTTTTCCACTTATAAGTGACCTTGGTTCGTTTGTATGCTTATTAGAAGTTGGGTTGAGTAGTGTTGGAGATGGTGAAGATTTGGGTTTGTTTTGATTTTGGGTTGAAAAATGGTAGAAACCCAGAATTTTGGCCGAAAATTGCCCCTCCGGGCAAGGGGGCGCGCGCACCCTTTGAGAGGAGGCGTGCGCACCCTTATGCCCTTTTTCAAACTAGACCTTCTGATCAAAGGAGGCGCGCGCACCCTTTTAAGGGAGGCATGCGCACCCCTTTCTTTTCAAAAAATCTCACCTTCTGTTGTCGTGAAGCGCGCGCACCCTTTTATTTGAAGCGCGCGCACCCTCACTTACCTTTTGGCGCATTTTCCTTCTGACTTCAGGAGGCGCGCACACCCTCCCATAGGAGGCGCGCGCACCCTCTCCCTTGTTGTGAAAATCCTTCTTGTTATGTTCAATCTTTGGAAGACCATAACTTCTTCGTCCGAACTCCGTTTTGATCAAGTAAGCTATCGTTTTAAAGCTCTCCTAGAGTACTATGCGATGAGGTGGTTTATTTAGTTGGGTTTTGGGTTTAGATGGTGTTGAGTTTTCAAGTAAGTGTTCTATAACACAAAACGCTTGTGATCGGTCCGTTGTGTCCAAAAACTTCTCTTTTGTTGGTATAAGACTGGGGTGCAATCTTAGCCTATATTTTGGGTACTACTTTAGTAGACTTAAATGACCATTATGGATTATTTAAATGTTTGAATTTAGTTCCTTTGTGAACAATTTAGTGTGGAACCAATTTGATTATGGCTTGGGATTGTTGGAACATCTTTTGATGTATTGTTGGATTGATACACCTTTTTGGTGATTTACGTGGAATGGTTCCCTACTTTGGAATCATTAGTTGTTTATCGTGCTAGTATTTTATTACTTAGCCTTTACTTGAAAATCCAGCTGGTATTTGTGTGTTTCGGGCGATGCGAAAGATTATAGTGGCAATGAGCTGAGTCCATTATAATTCTTGACCATTGTTTTGCCCAATTATTACCCTCCTCCAGATTGGCCTTGGATGTGAGATGAGCTACCTCCTTTGTGAGCATTCTAGCTGTTTAGTTTGGGTTATGACTTTGTGTCATATTCCCTTGCTATTATTGGTTATTGGTTCCAGTACCGGGGGTTTTCTCTTTAGCTTTTATGCGACTATGAAGATGTTGATTGGGATGATTATTGAAGCGGTGCAACGACCTTTATTTGGTTATATCAGATGGGAAACCTTGGCTCAGTATCCATGTGAATTGTTTATTTCCGCTGCTATTTGTTATCTGTTGTGTGCTATGTGCTATATGAGATTCTCTATTGTTAGAAGTTATTATTATTGCCTGTTGCATCTTAGCATGTCATGTAGTTGCATTAGTGACTTACTGAGATTTTATCTCACCCCGTTTCCTTTCAATGTTGTTTTTCCTTAACCCCCCCAGGAAGAAAGGATTAGGATTTGTGGATCGAGGAGGACGTCGAGAGGTTTGAGATATTTGGGCAGGTTTTTATTGACCGGTTTGCATTATATAAATGTGTAACCTTCTTAGGGATAGTTGTACCAATAATGACGTCATTAAGATTTGTAATATTTTGTATTTTGGGTGTGAGCTTGTGGAGCTTATACTAGTTGTTTTATGATGTTGTTAAACTTGGATTTTCCAAACCTTGTGTTGAAATCTTTTGAGTATAAAAATGGAATTTTTATCTTCAGTATTTTAGAGTTTATGGTTGTAAGTCGACGTCCAGCTCGCGAGTTCCCAGCCTGAGGGGTCGGGGTGCGACGGTTGGTATCAGAGCTATGGTTTAGCTCTATGTATAAGTATAGGTGGAATAGAATGACCTAGGAGGGTAGATGGGTTCGGAGTGAGTAACGATGAGTATTTTATGTAGGTATTTGTTTGTAATGGCTAGAAGAAGAGCTGGTGAAGGCATCAGTGGGACTCAGAATCTTAATGGTCTGCGGGAAGAAAACCGTGCAGTGTTTCAGGGCAGGTTTGAAGCGGCCGTGAAAGCAATTCATGACCAAGGGTCGAGAGAGGAACATGTAGCACCTCCGCGATATAGGTTGGAGCAGTTCTTGAAGTTGAAACCAAGTGAGTACGACGGTGAGCCTGATGTGAAGAAGGCCGAGCTATGGATAGAATCGATGGAGAAAATCTACGATGTCTTTGGTTGCACTGATGAGGATAGGGTTCTGTTTGCAGCATATAAGCTCGTGGGGGCTGCGGAACATTGGTGGAAGGCACTGAAGACCAGTTGGGATGCGACTCTTGTACCATATCCTTGGGAGTGGTTCGTGAGGAAATTCAAGAATCATTTTATCTCTCTAGTGAATCAAAACCGGAAAGAGATCGAGTTCCTCAGCTTGGAGCAAGGCATGATGTCAGTAGCACAGTACTCAGCTAAGTTCACAGAATTAGCCAGGTGTTGTGAATACCTTGTGCAGACCGAGGAGCAGAAAGCGATGAGATTGATCAGGGGTTTGAAGACAGCTATTAGGACTCAACTCTTAGCACAAAGAATTCAACCTTTTCAGGATGCGGTGGACCGTGCATATTTGATAGAGCAAGACATCGGGGGACACAAGAGGAAGACTGAGATGGTTAACCCGGGAAAACAAGGAGGGCAAAGCAGGACTCAACCACAGCGATATTCGGATAACAGAGGTAATTCTGGAGTACAAACTCGATTCAGAAGGCAATTTCAAGGGCAACCAACAGTAGGAAATCAAGGTTCTAATAAGGGGACACGAAATGGGAAGATCTGCGGCTATTGTCAGAGGGAAGGACACTCAAAGGACAAGTGTTGGAAGAAACAAGGAAATGTATTAACTGTGGCAGTTGGGGCATTTTGTGAAGGATGGCCCGAGATTCAGAGGTCAACCGATTGGGGTAGGAGCTGGGGCTCCACAGGGTCAGAAGAGAGATGCTTCGGAAACCCTAAAAGGTTCAGGATGTTGGGTTTCCAAGTAACATGCGCAGCGGAATTTAGCATTTAAACTTTTAAGAACCCAAGCCATGGATCCGTTCATATGATTAAATCAATACAACATAAGAATAAAGGAATGAACTAACCCTTGATGGCTATCAAATTCTCTTGGTCTTTAGTGGAGGTTGAAGACTTGATCACGATCATAAAGCTTGAACACGAACTTTGAAGATGATGATTTTCACCCTCTAGCGGTATCCACACTTCGAACGAATATCAAATGAGCTTCTTGATCTTGGTTGCTAGACCAAATGTGAAACACTTTTTCACAATCAAAAGAACTATATGGAATTTATTTTGTGTATTATTTGTTCCTCAACCAAGAATGTCTTGGAACAAAATAAACCCTCTCTCAAACTCTTGAGACTCACAAAATCATTGGCCTAGAGTGCTGCCGAATTTGATCTTTTATAACACAAGTATGACCTATTCAAATAGGAAACTTGTGTCAAAATCCTTCCAAATTCGTTTCCAAATCAAATTTAGGAATCTGCCACCCGACAGCACTGTGCGGCCGCCCAAAATAATCTGTCGGGTCGCACAACTATCTGAAGCAAAACTGGTACAAAACTGTCCTAAGTGTGCGGCCGCCCAGTCAATACTGTGCGGTCGCCCACTATCAGAATGTCCAGAATTTCCAAAATTCCAATATAGTCCTTTATAAAGATTCGTTCTATTGTGTGTGACCCTCTAGGATTATACTAAGTTGGCAATGAGCTCAAACATGATCCCATAAGATATGATTAGGTTCTAGCAAACCGTCATACCTACCCAAATAGTATAACTAGACACAAGTTCGCATTCCTTTAGAATATGTCACAATCCCTTTGTCCACGATGTCATTGAACACAAGTCATGGTCAAACAGTCAACTTGTTTTGTTCAATACTTTCTCGATTCCGAATATGTTGATAATCCAAATGACATTGATCCAATCAATTCATCTGAGTCCGGCCGAACATTTCATCAACATCATTCCTACGAGTGGCCCAAGCTTGACATCTCTCCGAGGAGGGACAAATCCATTTAGCTATTATTCTTCCCAACGGGATTCCGATTATGCCATCATACCTTTATAAACTACTCGTTAAAAGTAGCGTTGAATATGTCAAACATAATGTTCATCAAGTGGAAGACTATAATAACTTCATGTCTAAGGATTCAAATGACATAACTAATATGAGATATATGTACGACATAGACCATGACATAAATCTCATAGAGCGGGTCATGTCCAGTACCTTGTTCCAAACAAGTACCCATAAATCTAACATGATCATCCATGATCATTAGCCTTTATACTAGTGCTTAACAAGTACTAGGGACGGAGATTATTTAAGTAAACATGAACAACAATAATAATCAAAACATCTCTTTATTGATATGAAATAAATGATAACAATTAAAACGTTTATTAAACGTGCCTAGGGCACCACTACCAACAATCTCCCACTTGCCCTAGGTCCAATCTCCCAGTATCTAATACCCATGGACCTAACATGACCATCATGTTTAGCTTGTGGAAGTCCCTTTGTTAGCGGTCCGCAACATTGTCTCAGTAGGTACTCTGCATATATTACGTCTCCCCTATCAACGATCTCTCGAATGATATGAAAACGCCTAAGTATGTGTTGGATTTCTGATGTGCTCTGGTTCCTTGCTTGAGCAATAGCACCATTATTATCACAATAAAGGTCTATTGGATTAACAATACTAGGAACCACTTCAAGTTCAGTTATGAACTTCTTAATCCAAACAGCTTCCTTTGCAGCATCCGATGCAGCAATATACTCAGCTTCTGTTGTAGAATCAGCGGTTGTACTTTTCTTGGAACTCTTCCAGCTTACAGCTCCACATTTAACATAAACACAAAAACCGAT
>JAOWBW010000226.1:527362-645626 GCA_026119855.1 Campanula takesimana
CAATGAATTAAAAATTGATTCATCATGATTTTTGTTTTTTATGTTATAAGTCCTAAAGAAAGATGAATGAGTATGTGATTAATATTTTGAAGATCAAAAGTTTCTAATTTTTTAATCACATTAAATTAAAATTAAAACTCTAATAAATATATGTGCATCTAATAAGTCCTAGAAGATGAAACATTTGATTAAAAAGATTGTGAATACCAAAATTCTTCTATTTTTCCATCAATAAAATTTAATTAACATGAATTGAATATGATATGCTATGAAATTAAAGTTAGTATAACGTAATTAAAACGAGGATTTGACGTTTCGGCCAATGAGAAGAATTTTATTTATTTGGTACAAGTCATAAGATTTAGTACCTATTGATTTTAACTTATTAATACAATTAGTTCAACTATTTCATAGCTACAAAAATATAATAATAATAATAAACATCATTTAAGTGATAAAATAAATAGTAATAAAAGCTTAAAAAATTAAATAAATTTAAAAGTATTCCGTGCAAAGCACGGAATCACTCTAGTAAGGTTAATGAGAGGAGGACAGAGACACCATTTTCTCCTTCATGTGTAGAGTTTTGATTTGGGTATGATCCAATTAACTAATCGACCCTCTTATAAGTTTATTGATGTACAAAGTGGGGGTAATTTGTCCTAAAATAAGGTCCATTAGTTAAGATACCCTTGAAGGGGGTATCCTAACAACTCATATATATATATATATATATATATGTATATGTGTGTGTGTGTGTGTGTGTGTGTGTGTACTCAAATGAGAACCGTGAAACCAAGCATACCCATTGAATTAGACGCAAAATCAATGGTCAAATTATAGATACATTAAATACATTTGGATACAGTAACTACTGATTTATAGATACAGTAAATAAAGTAGTTATTTAGCTACTGTATCCAAGTGAATATTCAAAATTCAGGTACTGTATCCAAGTGTATCTACTGAATGTATAAAATACGTAGCTACTGTATCTAAAAGTATTTACTGTATATAAATCTGACCCCTTGATTTGGTGTATAATCCAATGGTTATGCTCGGTTTTCACGATTCTCATTTGTTCTCATTGGAGTAGACAATATATGTATATATATATATATATATATGTATGTAATATGTATGTATTTATGTATGTATATAGGGTTAATTGCAATTTAGACCCTGAAGTACCATACCACCCCTTCCAAGCAAAAACCCTTATATGTTTTTCTTGTCAAATCAGGTTTTGATGATTTAAAAACTCCGCCAAATAGGCCTTTTTGACGGAATTCGTTAAAAACTCAGTTAAAAAGCATGTGCCATGCACGTGACTAATGAAATTGGGTAGTTTGAAATTGATATTTCATTTAGGGACTTAATGAAAATTTCAACTTAACAGGGCTGAAATCAAAACAATTATCAAAATTTTATTTGAGTAAAAAACAATTATCAATATTTTTAATAAAATTCATTATCATCTATTTTCAATTTCAACTATTTTTTTAAAGATAATAAATTCAAATAAATTCTTTTTTTTAGTCACCAATTTGTGTCAATAAAAAAAAGTTGGATAAATAGTTTCTTTTTAATTTACCATTTTTGTATTTAATTTAATTTGTTTTTACAATTTTTTATAAATGAATTATTTTATTTATTTTTAGTTAACTTGAAAATGATAGTGTATTTAAAGAGTTAAATAAAATTGTACAATGTCTTAAACTTTTTTTAATGATAAAAAAAATGAAACTTATTCCCACCGAATTCCATCTTATGCTTTAAAAAAAAAAGGAAAAATAAACAAAAAGAAAAAAGAAGACCTAAACTATTTTCATCTTCTTCCTGTCCCCATCTCCAATACCACCACTACCACCAACGCCCTTACCACCACCATGTCAGCCATGGTCGCCCTCTCCATTCTCTCTTTCCACCTCCCTTCACCACCGACCTAATCCTCATGTCCCCTTCTACTACCCTCAATCTCCGCACAATAACCCTCAATTTTCCCCAAATCCTCATCATTTCTCCACTCACATCCAAGTTTTCCAGGCGTTTTGTCAGTGAATCGTACATTGTCGGTCAATCGCCGGCGACACGAATCTGACACAAAGTATATGAAAGGGCGAGGAGGTGGTTTTCATTGGAAAGCAGTGATTCAGGCGAGGAGGTGGTTTTCATCAAGCAAAACCTCGTCGATTTCCGGAGTTCGAAAGACCTCAATTTTGAATTCATCGCCATTCCGGTGTTTGCCCAAACCAACCCCATTCCTCAGTGCTACACGCTCAATTCCACGTTTAATTTCGTCACTAACACTGACCTTGGCACCAAATCTCTCCGACAAGTCATTTTCGGGTGATGAAGGAGAGGAGAAGCAACAACGATGACAGAGATGGATGGAGAATAAGAGAATAGAAGAAAAAACGAGAGAAATAAGGGGAATTCCTATGCCGGAATTGATGGCAGAATGGTTGGGTCGGGTTGGGATGAGAATGGCTCTGTGTGTGTGTGTGTGTGGAAGAAGAAGGGGATATAAATTTACTTTTTTTTTTTTCAACCCCTTCTTTTTTTCAAAATATCATTTATAACCCCTTCAAACTTATAGAAGTTCAAATTACCCAATTCTGTTAGCCACGTGCATGGCACATGCTTTTAACTGAGTTTTTAACGAATTAAGTTTTTAAATCATCAAGACCTTATCTGACAAGAAAAACATATCAGGGTTCGCTTGGAAGGGTGGTATGATACTTCAGGATCTAAATTGCAATTAACCCATGTATATATGTGTGTGTGTGGTATATATATATATATACACACACACACACACACACACGATAACCATAAGAGATAACGTTTATTCAAGTTATTTCTAATCTAAATTATAATTATTATCTTTCTTTTTTAATTTTTTTTTAAAGAAAAGAATTTGTAAAAAGTTATACCCTGATATGGTACGTAATTTATAAAATAGGATTAAATTCATGTATAAATAGACTGTGTATTGGGTTGACAATCCTACATCCTTGCATTTGCAATCCACTTATTGAGCAACAAAAAATTTGTCCTTTTTTGTTTTAGTTCACTAGCAGAACATGGCAAGTCTTCAAACGTCTTTCATTCTATTTTTTGTTGCTTCTATGGCTATTATAGAAGTTTCACTGTAAGTTTTTATTAAAAAATCATTTTTAATTTTCTTTTTTATCATTATTATGCGATAGCAAGTCTCATCATATATTGTAAAAACATTAATCATAATTCTCAAATTGCATCATTTAGTATCAATGTGTTGTAACAGCTTTTAAATTTTAACTGTGCTTTTGTTAATCATACTTTTTAGAATACCTATTTATCCATTCCGTTCATATTGATTAGGCTGGCGGCGAAGGGTCTGTACCTGCGGCACAATGTCCAACAGCTTGTGCAGTTCGATGCTCGAATACTCATTACCATGGCCGATGCATGGATATATGTACCCCTTGCTGCCAAAAGTGTTGTGTGTTCCTTCTGGCACTTATGGAAATAAAGACGAATGTCCTTGTTACAGAGACATGAAAACAGAAGAAGGAAAGCCAAAATGCCCATAGAATCAAAAGGCTAATTAAGTTTCTTAAGTTGGAATAATATTATTGTTCATGTAAAAGAGTTTTATTTATAATTATTCATTATTTCATGTTGAATGAGAAAAATGAACTCCAATGAAACCTTTATCTTTGTGTACTTCAAATATATCAGTCAACAATCATCTTTGAATGTCTCTAAGATTTTGATAACTTACTTCTTAGACCAAGTTTATTGGCGATCCGTAAGAAGAGTCAAAAAACTGAAAAAGGAAAAAAAGAAAAATTCCATGGAGATCGACAATCGGTTCGGTGAACCGATGAGGTTCGCAATCCCGTTTTCTCCAATTAATGGGACACGTGTCTAGTAACAAATGGTTATATGATATTTAAAAAAGAGCAATGCTAGGGGCACAAAATATGGTCACAAAACCTTGCTTACAAAATGAGGTGGCGTATTTTATTGGTTGCACTCGATAGTGGAACCGCCACACTCTAATTTAAACACCAATAAATCATTACACACCTAGGATTTTGTGAGCAAAATTTTGTGACTTTTTTGTGCCCCTAGCATTATTCTTAAAAAAATTTCCTATATACTATAATTTTTAATCATTTATAATTCTATTATATAATAACTAAATATAATAATTAAAATAATATATTTTTAATTTTTTATAAACAAAGACCAAATGGATACAATCTGAAGAACAATCCAAAATACTCTATTTTCTCTATAATTATATTTAATACATATAATTTAAATTTTAGTAATATTACTTATTATATGTTTAACTTCAATTTTATAGGTTTGTTATTTTCATATATTATATAACTTTTGTAATAATTACAGTAATATAAATTATTCATATAAAATTATTTACAAGAATAATATTTTTTTTGTAATAAAAGAAATATAGAAAATTAGAGATAATTTGGGTTGGATTGGATTGGTTTGGATTGTGAATAAAGGATGAAATAAAAAGAAGTGATTGATTTTGTAGATTGTGTATATGAAAGAGAGAGAAATAGTATTTGATTTATAGATTTGGTTGAGTTAGATTGTTGATAAACAAGGTCTTAAATGCAGATCCTTTTTCCAGTGTGCCTTAGTTTTAAACCAAAAAAAAAGAGAGGATAATTCTTCATGTGTAAGGTATGAATGATATAAGACGAGTTATAGATACTCTCTTTGTCTCAAAATAATTGTTATATTTGTCATTTTTTATTGTCTTAAATTTATTTTATTTCATTTCCACAATTTAAGTTATAAGTGCATAGAGATAGCATGGCACGTGTAGCACGTGTTCATATCCTTAAAAAATTTAAAAAGATCATTTTGGGACGGAAAGAGTATTAAACAATGAATACAGCTGAGTTCAAGAAAATAAACAATGAATACAGATGTATTAATAAAAAATACAAGAACATAAACATTTTTTTGTCAAAATAATAAATAAAGCTATTATTACAAGAATATACACACTTTTTTGTTTCAAAAATGTCTCAGATATTGCTTCCCAAAAAAATAAATTTCACATTATAATAAAGAATTCAACTTCTTTAAATCTTCAAAAACGGCTCATATTCTAATTTAAGATTCCGCCTTTTTTTTATACTCCTTCCATTCAAAATGTTAATTCCGTTTGACTTTTCTAATATTTTTTGTTCAAAAATAATAAATAAAGCTATTATTACAAGAATATACACACTTTTTGTTTAAAAATGTCTCACATATTGCTTCCAAAAAATAAATTTCACATTATAATAAAGAATCCAACTTCTTTAAATATTCAGAAACGATCATATTCTAATTTAAGATTCCACCTTTTTTTTAATACTCCCTCCATCCCAATTGTAAATACCGTTTGACTTTTTTAATATTTATATACACTTCAACTTTTGAAATTATCCTTTTGAAATACCCGGTTCGATCCACGAATAGATTTTGTTGTTTTCCATTGTTATTGTTAGATGTTATCCTCCATTTTGGCGTTTTATTGCCTTACAAGTTGATTGTTAAACTTTTTTTTTTTTTTTTTTTTTTTTTTTTATTATTATTATTATTATTATTATTATTATTATTATTATTATTTGGGCTAAATTGATATCAAATTTATTTTAAATGTACTCCATTTGTATTAAATGATAATCACATTTTTTTAAAATCTTTTCTCGAACTTAGTCTCATTTCAAAAATTAAAAGTTTAAAATCATTAAATTTTCAAACTTACAATATAGTAACTTTAAAATTATTTAAATGACAACGGAACTAGCAATTCTGGATGGAAGGAGTATAATTTATTTGTTTGCCAAACAAATACATATGATATTTTCTTTTACACCTATTTAGGTAATTGTTGTAAAATAAAAAAATATATTAAGAAATTTCAATTGGAACGCTATCCATCTTAAGACATACTTCATAGGTCAGTATCATTTCAAATTGTCGATATCTTAAGATAATAAGTCAGGTATGAACTTACCTCGATATTTGAATAAACTTTATTTTATTTCCATTCATTTTAATAAAGTTATTTATGCAAGTTTACTTTCATTAAATAAAAGTGACATCGGTCAAGATGTCACATACTTCTAACATGTCGTCGTTTTGCAAGATTTTAACATTTTGAATAAGACTTCGAGACTCTAAGAAGACAAACGTTTGAGACTAGCCATCTCATATTCAGTTTAAGGCACTTAAGCCCTTCAAAGGTTTAAAGTACTTTCTTTCGTTTCAATTAAGGTTGATACACCTTCGCCTGAGCGCATGATTTCAATGTTGGTTAAGGTGAGGAATGGGCACGTATGTTTATATGTACGCACCCCCCATTTCCACTTAATTAAATATTGACCATAAGAAAATTCAATTGGTTATGGCATTGACATGTCGTCTAAAGACATCCGATTTTTGGCATTAACATGTCAACTAAGTGATATAAAGATTTCTACATCTTACACAAGAAATTAACATCCTGAATAAAGCAAAGAAACAATAAAAAGAACAACATCTATGTTTAAAGTTTGAAGTGCAGGTCATCTTAAGGAGAAACATACTTGTAGACATCTTGATGGAAGACGACACCTTGTAAAACAGTTTGTTTCTTTCTGGTTTTCTTAAAAGATTTTTTGAAACTTTTTGAAGAAGAGAAAATGTTCAAATCCTTAGAGGATGGAAGCACTTCTACCAAGCAGTTGTCCAGCCAATGACCATCATCACTTTCGAGGTTTGAAAAACTTACCTCTTAGTATTCCGTAACAGGTAAGTTTTGGGGGCAATTGTTATGGCCACATTTTACAGAGGACGACATCTTGAGTGCTGTCAGCATGTGGACATCTCCGTGTTCAGTAAGTTATGAATAATAAAGTTGTTTGACCTTAATAAAACATTCTTTGAAGCTTAAACCTTGAAAATCACATGGTAAAAGACTTATATCAATGGATGGATAGACTTTGTTAAGAGATAGATTTGATCCCAACGATTCTAGGACAGATGGTTATGGGTATATTTTTCCAGACGGGGACATCTTGATCAACATGCAGACATCTTCACCTCTGGCAGAATTATCAATAATTATTTATAATTATCCTAACTAATTTTTACTTAGTTACAGCTAAGTAAAAACGTGCTACATGACCTATTTTCAACAGAAGAGAAGACCAAGTCAAATATTTATCAAGATAATACTTAGATTTTTAGCATAGTTTGTTAGCTAGGGTATTTCTCTTTCTTTTCTTACTTATTTAAAGGGTTATGGAGAAAAACAAACACACACCGTTTCACATATTTTACTTCTGTAATCTCTCTATCATTCCAAGCTTGTAATCACTCTATAGATCAATACAATAGTTAGGGAAGGCAGGTGCTCATAATCACCTCCCGAGGTTTTTCCTAAGAGATTATTATCTCAAGGGTTTTCCTCGTTACATGATCGAGTAATTCTCATTATTTTCATAACCTTTTTAATTATATTCCATGGCACCCTCCTTAACATAATCAAAATCCGATTCACGCATTCCATTTTTCTCTATTATTGGATTTCATTGTTTTTTTTTTTTTGCCAAAACAATATATATATATATATATATAGCACACACACACGCTATAAATATTTTGGGCCCCTCTCCGGCCAAGGGCCCTGGGCGTGCGCCCACCTGCTGCCCCTTGTGTCGGCCCTGTTTAAAAGCTTCATCATTTCCTAAAATAGTAATGTGGACTCTACTTGTCAACCTCCCTCACTTCCTCTCACATACTTAAATTGTAGGCCCTTGTCGTGATACTCACTAACTTTCCCTCTCACATATTTAAATTGTAGGCCCCACTTGTCATACTCACTAACTGATGGATGAGTTTATACTCATCTATTCGGTACTTTCTAGACTTATTATGGGTGAAATCCTTGAGTATTTGTGTGTTTAATATGTGTTTTTAGTGTTTATTTAGAAAACATGTAAAACAGGTGGAAAGTGCATAAATTAGATGATAAATGGCGAAATTTGGATCTCCAGGGACTAAATAGGAATTTACTGGAAGTTGAGGGCAGCTGTGCAGAATATGAAGGTCCAAGGACTAGTCTGCAGTTATTCAAAAGTTCAGGACTTTCTGGAATTATTAAAAGTTGGAGGGCTAAACAGAAACTTATTAAAACTCCAGGGACTTTATGAGAATTTCAGAAAATCAGAAAAATAAGCCACGCATAACAGGACTAGCAACTCACGTTTCTTTTAGATGCTGGATTTTATTTTATTATTCTTTTTCCTATTTCCTAATATAAAAGGGTACTTTTATTGAGTTTTAGGGTTAGCAAATATTAGTAAGAGGCAAGACTTATTATTATTTTCTCTCTACAATTTTATATTTTCTTTTTCATAAAAGATTATGGTTCATCAATTTATGATGAACTAACTTTCTTTTTCTGTGGATTGGAGGTATTGTGTATCAAACCCTAATGCTTAGATTTTAAATCTAAATTTGTTTATTCTTGATTTATTGCAGTTGTTCTAGATTCTTATCTTTTGTTATTTGCAATAATCTGAGAAGATATTGTAAGTTCTCAAGTGTTAATTGGGTGTAATCAATTATACTAGCGTGAGTTGATTATTCGTTTAGCCATCCTGCAATAATCTAATCTTGTTGAAGAGGCTAGGGCCCGATTCAGGATTCGAGTTCAATTTATTCTTTTGTGCTTAAGGGAATTTTTGTTTATCAAGTAAACTTAGGGGAAAATTTGGTAAGCATAATGTACTAAGATCTCAGCGGACTTTTACATTAGTGAATGAATATCAAGATTAATTATTTAATTAATTAAATAAGCTTAGGTTAGTAGTACACAAGAGCCCAATCCATAGATCTTTTCCGCATCTGAATTTCCTAAGATTTGTCTACATTTATTATTAGCTTTAATTAATTTAGTGAAAATCATAATTGAATTATTTGGTTATTTTTAAATTGCTATTTCTCCAATATAGTCCTTTGTGGTTCGACACCCTGCTATCGCATATATTACACTGATAACTTGTGCACTTGCAAGGGCAAATTTAAGACATCACTAACTTTTTCCCTCTCAGAACACTTCTTACAACTGAACACTTTTCTTAATTTGTATTCCCTCACCAAAATAGTGAAGCTTCAAATAGGATGGAGGGAGTACATAACACACACACACATATATATATATATATATATATAAGGATTAATTGTGATTATTTATTTATTTATTTATTTCTGCTAAAATAAAATAAAATTCATATATTTTCAGAATGTTTTTCAAAAGAAAAGGTTGAAGAATCATTTCACGTTAATGAATGTAATGAAGGTTGATTGTGCCAAAATTGTGGTGGATCAGTATGCCGGTATATGGATAGCCTGACTGGATCAACTCCTTACCTGAAACTAATACACAAAAGACATGTCAGAAGTGTCTCAAGCTAAGTCCCTCTAGTGTCATATCAGTACTAGATATAGAGAGATAATATTACGAAACCATACAAGAATGAATATGAGAACATACCAGTAAATATGAGATTGTCCCCCTATTTATACCACTAGGTAGATAAGGCCGGATATGGAAGGGATATGTCAAATCCCGTTATTATATGGGAAGATAAGGTCAATCTCCAACTATTGAGGAGCACGCCTCTATAAACATGAAACTAATCTTTATCGCTCAAATAGTCCTTAGATAACTATGAGTTAAATAAATAACTATAAACCGGGCATGAGTCTTCTTATGCACGATTCCTAGCGGGCTCGCTCTTTGGGCCGAGCTTTTACCTAGCTCGCTTTTAGAGACAACTTGCCACCTAGCCTACACTAAAACAATCCTGGTTTGGCTCACATATAATGGTGCAAGTCGGGTCAACCCGAGCCCATTAGTCTTATTCTTCTGTTCAAAGGCTCTTAAGCAATATAAAAGTAAAAAACATAATATGTTTAATCAAGATAATTGACTTGCACAAGAAACTTTAAGGATATACATTTTTCAATTGAGATGTTATATACAAACTGAAAATGATTTTTATTCTTGAAATGAAAATACTTATTTAACTCAAACCAAATATTTTACTTGATTATTTTATACTCCGTATATAAGAATTAAAAAATCAGTTTTTTTTTTTTTACCCACACATATAATAGTGATTGCACTGCCACTAACTAGTTGTGTAATGTAATTTAGATAAGTTGTGATTGATTAAGAATCTTACCCAAATAATGCTCTAAAGTACAAGTTAGAATAATTATTATATAAAAGGAAAACAATTAGCAAATCGCTATACTCAGAGTAGGAAGAAAATGAAAGAGACAGCGAGAAAAAGGTGATGGTTAACAACAATAGTGGTGGTTTGGTAAATTAAGAGAGAGGTGATGAGCTACGACAGCGAATATATTTAGAAAGGATGAAGTGTACGGGGTAGGGGGAGAATGAGATGATGATCCAACTTGAGAAAGAGGATGGCTGTGACTTTTTATACTTTTTTAGCCCTTATATTTATTACTCCCTCCGTATCAGAGTAAGAGAAAGAGTCTACTTTCTATTTTGGTTTATTACTCCCTCCGTCCCAGAGTAAGAGTCTTATTTTCCATTTTGGTCTATTACTCCCTCCGTCCCAGAGTAAGAGTCCTACTTTCCATTTTGGTACGTCCCAGAGTAAGAGTCATATTCCTAAAATGGCAAAGAATCTTTACTATTCACCCCACTCATTCTCTCTCTTATTTTACTTTTATACTCACAACACCAATCAATTCAATATTCTCTCCCACTCATTCTCTCTCCTACTTTACTTTTACACTCACAACATTTACATCACTTCTAATATTTATTAATAAGCGTGCAAATGAGGGGTAAGACTCTTACTCCGGGACGGAGGGAGTAATATTTAGGCAATAATAATTGCATCAAAAATTACCCAACTATAGACCAGGTGTGGATTTTGTTGGAAATTTTATTTTGAGAAATTGGTGTTGGCCAATTTTTTTTTTTTTTTATCAAAATTTAATTTGGTGTCATTTATGTAAATGTACACAAAGTTGCAAGCATTTTATTTCTCAAAATCATTTTAGATGAATGAGAATTAATGATGAAAGTATCCAACTCTTAGTGATTTTGAAAAGGTATGGGCCAAGTTCATTGAATGTGAATACTTTCACAAGATGAATGAATTTGTATGAAGAGATATAATTGAATTGGCCAAATTCAATGTATCTAGAAAATATGTCTATTCGTGTAAAGACACTATACCTCTTAGAACATTATAAATAGACCCTCCTTGTTTGTCATTTATCATCCCATTCACATTTGAGAAACATAATTCAATGGAATTATGTGAAGTATTCTTAGAATTCATGTGAATTCTCAAAACATCTATTAGAAAATAGATCATCTTGTTGCATAAGTCTTCTTCAAAGTCTGGAAGTGTCAAACACAGTTATGTTCGCCGAAGTCCTTGATTTGAAGTGCTTCTATCATGGACTGTAAAGTCGTTTCATCTTGAGAGAATATTGCCACAGAACCGTTAGCACCAGTGCGGGGCAATATCTTCTTGCGGAGATTGTGTCCAACACAAGACTCGACTTCGTTTATTGTCCGGTTTGATTTAATTTTCGCATTTCTAGTTTATCATGATTTCTTGCCCCATTAAATTTATTTTATGGTTCATTTTATATTTGTAATTATTGTGAAATTCAAGAAAACCATTACTATTGTTATACAATTTTACTAATAGATTTCATACTTAAACTATTTTTCGTTCCATTGTTTGCACTAAACTATTATTCTTTTTTTTGCATGGGAGATCACTTCCGCTAACACCATTTGGTTTTAGCCGTTAGAATGAACATGTGACTTGCACGTGCCTATTTTGGAGGGAGAAATTGGTACTTTGGAGATGCCCAAGTGAAAAAGAGTCACATTGTAAAATATTGAACTACAAACCCCCTTTTGTAAATGTCCCTAACCTAAATCGAATTTCAGAAATCAGAAACAAAAAATCCCCTTCTCTTCTTTGGCTTTGCCTTCTTCTTCGCATAATCCCTGCCCTCATTGTCGGGCGACCCTTCGCCACCCATTGCCGACACTAACGCTTCCAGGACATGATGTAGCACGAAATATTAACTATTTTCTTTGTAATTTCGGATGCAATTTTAATAGGTTGATTATAGGAGGTTTTAGAGTAGATTTATGCAAGATTTATTAGTTTTTGACTTCTATTAGGTTACCATATAGGTTAGGCTTTATTTTAGAATGTTATTTCTTGTTTTCCAAGTTTTATGGTTGCTATACAAAGGCCCTAAAGTTGCAATCCGAAAATGAGGTGGTCTCCCATGAGAACAAGGGGATCCGTCTCATGTATGAGACGGATCGCCCCATGACCCATGGGCATGACCCGCCACGTGGCAGCCTCCCAGAGGTCAAATTTTTTTTTTTTAGTTTTTATATTATTTTTTCGGATTTTCAGCCGTTGACCAAAAGTAATAGTTACCATAACTTAATGTAATGACTGAATACTTATAAAGTAATATTGTTCATAACTAAACGTAACACCTGTTTTACAAAAACAAAAGCTCATTTTACCATTTTTTCAAATGTAATACTAACTATAATTACATTTAACCCAAACAATATCTAAATGTAATTATCATTTATACTGAAATGTAATAATGCTTTTGCAAAAATGTAAAATATTGTGTATTTTGATTTAATTTTTTGAAAGAAAGTAACATTTGAAAAGTAACAAACTCATATATATGAATGTAATTGTTTGTACAAGTAAATGTAACACTTTAATAAAAGAAATTATAACATATTTCTATAGATAATGTAATACTTTTACATGTAACACTAATCAAGTGTTTTTAGCTCTAAAAATGTAAATGGTTGAATTATTACTTTTTCTATACATATGTGTTACAATTATGTATAAACATTATTACATATAAGTAACACGTTCGTTACATTTTAGTTGTAATAAGTATTACTTTTGGCAAACGAAGAAAACATAAAAAAACAGTTACTTTTCTATATATATGTATTACTTTTATGTATACAAACTGTTACTTTATATGTATACAATCATTACATTATGTTATAGTAACTATTACTTTTGACAAACAGAAAAAAAAAAAAAAAAGCAAAAAAAAAAAAAAAAAAAAATTGGGCCTATAAGAGGCTGCCACGTGGCAGGTTCGACCCCTGGGTCCTGGAGCCGGTTCAGTGGGTCGGGCGGGTGGGTCAAAAACCGACCCGTCTCATGGATGAGACGGGTATAGCAGGTCTCACGGAAGTTTTAGTCTCCGAAAATTAGTCTTTTAATTAATAAAAAGAGAAACTTTTGGGGGAAACTAGTTTCTCCATAAAGTTTGCTTTTTCATCTTGTGGGTTTAATACCTGAAGCCTTTGGCTTGTTCAAATCCTAACACCATTATTCGTTTAGGTCGATAATCTATGCGGTAGATTATTGTTTTGTTGATTACACTTGATTTTCTTATTTGGCAAAATTGCATCAAAAATCACCCAACTATAGGGTAACTGTGGTTTTCATACCTAAACTGTTTTTCATTCCACCTTTTGCACTAAACTATTTTTCTGTTGCACCGGAGGTCACTTCCACTAACACCGTTTGTTTTAAACCGTTAAATTTTCCATGTGACTTGCACGTGCAACTTTTTGAGGGACAAAAAATGGTACTTTGCGAGAAGTTAAACCCTCATTTTGGTCACTCACCTATAAATATGTTTTGCGTTTTAGTCATTCAGTTATGATTTTTTACATTTTTAGTAGTATAAATGAAAAAATTGCACTAAATAAGTTTTTTTTTTTTTTTTTTAAGAATCACTAATGATTTTCTTTTTTATTTAACAACTGAATTTGTTTATTTAAAAGATAGAGCTTGTTTTTCATGTAATACAAATATCAGTAAATTTATTATAATAATTATTTTTTCAGCAACCTAGCTCCACCACACCCCGCCACCAAACCGCCACTTCACCTCCATACTACCACCATCTCACCATCATCACCACCCACCACCACCATCACCTGTCAAAATCAACCACAATTCTCCATCGGACGAATGCAGATTTTCAAACTAGTCACATATAGGGGGAGTAATCTGGAAGGGAAAAACCAAACTCGAAATCCAATCCGAACTGTAGCAAAACACCAAATACTCCGGATTTAGGCCAAGAATATGCAAGTGATCTTGAAATCTCACTATGGATCTATTTTTGAATTCACTTCCATCACAACTTCTACTCAAAAATTTTAAAATCTCAGATTTGAAATGAAGCTTGTTAGAAAAAAGTCAAAATCATCTGAAATTCTAGATCTGAGCGTAAATCGAACGAGGAAGCGATAAAGAAGCTTGTTGGAAAGAAGGAAGGGGAAATAAGATGGTGGTAGTGGGGAGGTGACAGATGGTGTGGCGGATAGTTGAACATGGCAGAAAAAAGATATCCCCGGAGATGAGTGCTTTGCCAGCGACGACGCCAAATTTGTTAACTGACTTAGAATGAAGGCAATGGCATTACACGGTGGGGACGGCAGTGGGTTAAGGCAGGGAAAGCCGACAGCGGGTTAGGCCGGGGAAAGCCAGCGGCGGAAGGGACGAGGAAGTGTGGATACCCCGGCGCGAGCGGGGCGCCCCACCGTTCGGTCGCGTTTTGGTTTTATTTCGTTTGTTAGAGTCGCCACCTATGTTTTAGAGGAACATAAGAAAAACCTAATAATGTCCTAAGTTTTGTTTATGAAAAACCATAGATTCGTGTATTTGAGGTTCGGAGGTTAGGTTATGAAATGAGAAGTATTTAAACACCCATTTCGCCCAACTAAAGTTTGTCTTGCTTGTTCATAGTCTACATGATAAAATGTGTTCTTCCTATACTTTGAAAATAAGTTTTAAGGAGTTTGAAAGAGATTTGAATGTGGGGAGATAACTCCTTGGCCAGCTTCAATGTAATGAAGTGGCCTTTGGTGTCATGTCCCAAAATTGTTTGTGTTGATTGCACACTTGATCAAAATAGAAGAAGTAGAGATGGAATAGAGAGAAAGAGAATAGTAAAAAATAGCAAAAGTTTGAATACTTCAAGAACTTCCATGGGAAATGTTTTGAAATGCTGGAAATCCTTTTTTTGGGAGTTTGTGTATAGTTTTCTTGTGTTCAAAATCTTCCTCCTTTGAAAGGGTGGAGAAGGGGGGTTTTATAGGTGAAAAGAAGATGTTTTTGGTGCCAAAACAGGGTCAATAAAGAGGGATTTCCCGGGCAAAATCATGTAAATTAAGCATGGGAGGGATTCTTGGAGAGAATCTGTAACTGACGCCCAGAAGCGCGCGCCTCCAGCCTTTAGGGCGGAAGGCGCACGCGTCTGACCTCAAACGGCAGAGGCGCCCGACTCTGAAAAGGTATTTTTGACATAATGGACTAGAAAGTTAACAACTATTATTCAATTTAGCCCCCAGACTTAACAGAGTCAGTCAGGAACTTAACAGAAGTAACAGAAACTAACGAAAAACACTTAAAACAAGTAGAAACGCAAAATCAAATGTGCAATCGAAGTGAGTGGTTCAAGGTGGGGTGTCTACAGGAAGGTTGAAGAAGAAGATGGATTTTTTGTTCTGTACGAGTAAGTTAATGGCGTGTTTCAAGGGGAGGGGGTTAATAGGTTTTTTTTACAGTTTAGTCCTCCATTTATATAGGTGATGACTAAAATGAGTATTGAACTTTCTTAAACATGTTCTTCTATTTGTGCCCCTAAAAAAGATGCACTTGCAAGTCACATGACCAATTTAACGGTTTAAAACAAACGGTGTTAGTGGGAGTGACCTCCAGTGCAACAGAAAAATAGTTGTTAAGTTTAATGCCTTTGAAATTGGGGACGCCTAATTTAATGGATTAAATTATCAAGTTCGTAATTCCGAGACAGTGTGAAAAATTAAGCAAGCAGATTTTTTGGCCAAGGCCGCATGCCTTAGCCATAAAAACAGTTTGTTTGTGCCG
This sequence comes from Campanula takesimana, assembly GCA_026119855.1. NCBI lineage: Eukaryota > Viridiplantae > Streptophyta > Magnoliopsida > Asterales > Campanulaceae > Campanula > Campanula takesimana. Next base: position 543,406 of record JAOWBW010000226.1, read on the forward strand.
GCCATATTGCATATTCACCGTCAACGCCTTAGTCAACGCAAGGTGTGGCCTTTGGGCCAAGTGGGTTATTTTTCGGTTTCGTTTGGTCGGTTATTGGCAGAAGGAATCAAGTTCCCTTGTTTGGTTAGAAATACTATTAGGAACATTAAAGGGGAACTGAGTATACGTATATAATATACTCCTTCCGTTCTAATTTAATTCAGTTCAGAAGTTTGCTCAGTTTACATAGAATAGAGAGATCAATAATTCTAGATCTAGGGTTTGCACAGTCAGGAATTTTGTTATCAAAATTCGTGCAAAGTAGATTAGTGTGATCTTGTGTAATTGTTTCTCCAGTGATAATAATATTCTCTCCCCTCCCCGTGGACGTAGTCAAGTTGGTGAACCACGTAAATCTGTGTTCTTGTGATTGCTTTATTTTCTCATCAAGTCTTGTTCTTGCTCTAACAAGTGGCACCAGAGCTTGGTTCGTGGTTAGAGATTCAGGGATTCCGCTGCAGTGAACGAGAAGATGGGTCAAGGAGCAGATTCGATCGACAAGTTCAATGGGAAGAATAGTTTTTCTCTCTGGCAGATCAAGATGAAGGCTTTGTTGGTAGACAAAGATTTATGGGAACCGTTGGAGATTGCAATCAGGGATCGCAAGGATTCCAAGGGTAAGGCGATCACCACTGAAGAGTCAGAGAAGGACAAGCAGACAGCCGCGAAGGAGGCAGCAGCATTGAAGAAGTTAGATCAGAAGGCTCACGCCAAGATCATCAGACAGTTGGATGATGAGATCCTAACCAATGTTGCAGGAACAGAATCCAGAAGCGGTCTTTGGTTAAAGTTGGAAGATATGTACATGACACGTTCATTGACCAACAAGTTATACCTGAAGAAGAAGAAGCTGTATGACTGTCGTATGACTGAAGGTATGCCCATTAATGATCATCTTGATAGATTTACTTTTACATTACTTGAACTGCGTAATATAGGAGTTGTTGTGGAAGACGAGGATGCAGCCTTGCAGCTTTTAGTATCCTTACCTATGTCTTATGAACATTATATCGATTCATGCATAAATCGTAAGGATGGTATCTCTATAGAGGAAGTGAAAAATTCTCTCAAGACGAGGGAATTGCGCCGAAAGGCGAGTGGGAATGAGACAGGTACCCAGTCATCAGGTTTGGTTTCTAGCAGTAGTATTGGTAACAAGGGTTCTAGTGGGAAGAAGAACAATAAAGGTAATTCTTCACACAAGAAGGGTCCGAAGCCTGGGGATATTTGTAATTTCTGCAAAGAGAAGGGGCATTGGAAATTCGATTGTCCCAGAAAGAAGCGAGGCGAGGCACCAGTCAGAGCAGAGGCCATGGTGGCCAAGGTTAGCGGTTCAGATGAGGATTATGCTCTAGTCACATCAGAATCTGCACGCGCATTTGATGCGTGGATTATTGATTCAGAAGCTTCTTACCATATCAGTCCGAGGAGAGAATGGTTTACTGATTACAGGCAGGTGGATGGCGGTGATATAAGCATGGCCAACAGTGCAGTCTGCAAGGTTGTCGGTATTGGTTCGATCAAGCTCAGGACTCATGATGGTAGGTTTGTCACTTTGAACGAGGTCAGACACGTTCCACTTATGACAAAGAATCTGATTTCTCTTAGTCAGTTAGACAGCAAAGGGTTCAGCTTCAAAGGTAAAGGTGGAGCAGTAAGTGTATGTAACGGTTCAGAAGTGGTTCTGAGAGGCCTTAAGGGGGGCTCCTTGTATTTCCTCCAAAGAAGGACGCTTACAGGGTCAGCTATGGTAGCATCATCAGAAGTGAACGAGGGAGATATGTCTAAGCTGTGGCACATCAGGCTCGGGCACATGAGCATTCGAGGGATGCAAGAGTTGGCCAAGAGAGATCTTCTATGTGGCTATAAGATCGATGATCTTAAATTTTGTGAGCATTGCGTGCTAGGGAAGATGAAGTGTAATAGTTTTCCCAAGGGCATACATAACACAAAAGGCGTTCTGGACTACATCCACGCAGATTGTTGGGGGCCTTCTCGTCAGGAATCTCTAAGGGGGCACATGTATTTCTTGTCTATCGTTGATGACTATTCGAGGAGGACTTGGGTGATCATCATGAAGCACAAGAATAAGAAATTTCAAGGACTGGAAGACATTAGTGGAGAACCAGACAGGGAAGAAGATTAAGAAGCTTCGAACAGATAATGGTTTGGAGTTCTGCAGCACTGAGTTCGATTCGTTTTGCAGGGAGGTGGGGATTTCTAGACATATCACCATCAGAGGCATACCACAGCAAAATGGTGTAGCAGAGCGGATGAATCAGACATTGCTTGAGAGGGCGAGGTGCATGCTCTCCAATGCAGGATTGTCTAAGCGGTTCTGGGCAGAAGCGGTTAGTACAGCATGTTACTTGATTAATCGTGGACCTCACGCCGGTATTGGCCTCAGAGTTCCCCAAGAGGTATGGACCGGTAAACCTGTTGATTATTCTACTTTAAGAGCTTTTTGGTGTACTGCTTATTATCATGTAGATGATGGGAAGTTAGAACCTAGAGCTAGAAAGGGAGTATTCATGGGGTATGGGGACGGTGTCAAGGGATACCGTATTTGGTCTCCATCAAAAAATAGGGTAATTATCAGTAGGAACGTCGTTTTTGATGAAAATTCTGTTATTAACCCTATTATGAGATCTACGATTGTTTCGAGTGTTGGCGGTGTTGATAAACAGGTGGAGCAACAAGATACTGAACAGTTAGTTGTCCCACAGTCAGATGTTGATCAGGATCCACCGACAAAAAAAAACAGAGACTGAAGCACCAGAAAGTTCAAGTTCAGTTCCCGAATAACATGGGTTAGCACAAGGAAGGTCTAGAAGAGCTAATTTTGGGAAGCCTCCGGAGAGGTATGGATTTGAAGACATGGTGTCTTATGCACTGCAGGTTGCTGAGGAAGTGGAGCCCGATCTTTCGGAACCTTCTACTTTCAAGGAAGCAGTTACATGTTCAGAGTCATCTCAGTGGTATGCGGCTATAGGTGATGAGATGGAGTCTCTTCATAAGAATCAGACTTGGTATTTGACCAAAAGGCCAGAAGGCAGAAAGATTGTGACTTGCAAGTGGATCTTCAAGAAAAAGGAAGGGATGTCACCGGCAGAAGGGATCAAGTATAAAGCTCGCGTTGTTGCAAGGGGTTTCACACAAAGAAAAGGGGTGGACTATAATGAGATATTCTCACCAGTGGACAGACACACTTCGATCAGAGTGTTGCTAGCAATAGTAGCACAAAGGGATTTGGAGCTTGAGCAACTAGACGTCAAGACCGCTTTTTTGCATGGAGAGTTGGAGGAAGAGATATAAATGACACAGCCGGAAGGATTCCAAGTTCCTGGTAAGGAAGATCAAGTTTGTAGGTTGAAGAAGTCCTTGTATGGACTTAAGCAGTCACCTAGGCAGTGGTACAAGAGGTTTGACAGCTATATGACAGAGATCGGATACACGAGGAGCCCGTATGATTGTTGTGTGTATCACAATAAGTTGGTAGATGGGTCGTACATCTATTTGGTGCTTTATGTAGATGATATGTTGATAGCAGCAGTCAAGAAGTCAGAGATTCAAAAGCTGAAAGGCTTATTGTCCGCAGAGTTTGAGATGAAGGATTTGGGTAGCGCGAAGAAAATTCTGGGTATGGAGATTTATAGAGACAGAGCCAAACGAAAACTGTTCTTATCCCAAAAATGTTACATCAAGAAAGTTTTAGAGAGGTTTGGTATGTCAACAGCTAAGGCTATAGATACTCCGAGTGCAGCGAATGAACGGTTGTCAGTCGCGTTTGGGCCCAAGTCGGTTGATGAGAAAGAGTATATGGCTCGAGTACCATATGCTAGTGCAGTTGGTAGTTTGATGTATGCTATGGTGTGCACTAGGCCGGATCTTGCACATGCAGTTAGTGTTGTTAGTCGGTTCATGGGTAATGTCACGACCCGAAAACTAGGCTCTATTTTATTGGTGATAAATAATTATTATTATTTATTTGCTTAATTATATATTTAAATTATTACTTAATTAATAATTTATGAGTTATAATAGTTATGCCTAGCATTTTATTTGGGTCATTTGTGCTAGTGTAGTATTGTTGGGTCTTAATTATTAGTGGGAAGTTGTTTATTTTGAGTAGTGTAGGGGAGGGGCCCTAAGTGCAACATTTTGAAATAATTTCCCTACTCCCCTCTCCTCCCTCACCTTCTCCCTCACTCTCTCCATCCCTCCTCCCAGCCAACTCTCTCCCTCTCTCCTCCATTTTAGTAAGTTTTCTTTCCTTACTTCTCTCTTAATTTCCTTCATCTTCCCCTTGTAATCTCTCATTTCTTAAAACGTGAAATGTGTTTAGATCGTCGTTAGGATCGCGTAGAATCAAAAAGAATTGAATTCCGTCAACTTTGAGAAAATTCAAGTAAGTTACTTTTCCCCCATTTTAATGCTAAAATGTTCATATCATGTTTAGATAATGTTTGATGTGTTATATTTGAAGTTTGGTTGGGTTTTGAATTTATTGAGAATTTATTTTGGGTTTTGATAAAAAATAGTGAAATCTTGAATGTTGGGTTTGATACTTGATTTTGGTTGTTAAATGTTGTTGTATGAGTCTTTTTAGACTTATTAGTTGTGTTGGTACATTAGTAAACTAGTTGGAATGTTGGATTTTGGTGGAAATGTGTTTTGGTATGAAAATGGAAGAACCCATGTTGTTCTTCCCGATTTCTGGCAATTCCAGAGTATTGGGCGACCGCACACCTATCTGAAAGGTTTTGTTCTTGTTTGATGGCCTTTTGGGCGACCGCACAGTTGAGTTTGGGCGGCCGCACAGTCCTCTGAAAGTTTACATTTGTTAATCTTGCGTGATTGAAGAATGCGTTTGGTCCAAATCTTGGGTGTCCTTCTAGTTGACCTTAGTGAACATTGTAGTACACTCTAGTGATAGAATTGGGTCCTTTGTGATGAAGTTTGTGATGGAAATTAATTAAGGGTTAATTGGGTTTTTGAACATCTTATTGAGGTATTGTTGGTTTGACTTATCTTTGTGATGATCATTCGGTATATGTTTGGGCATCTTATGATGTGTTCGTGATTGTTCCAATCGAATTGATTTTCGAGTGAGCCTTGGTCTAGGTTTTAGGCGATGTCCTATAGTACCTAGAGGGTGGTTACTGAACACCAAAGTGTAGGGTTTAGTCCAGTCGTGATCACGTTCTAATAAGTGTAACCTTTTGGATTAGTTTGGGGTGTTTAGAATGGGTTCGTTATGAACGGAGATAAAGCTTGAATTGGCAATTGGGTACCTACGGTTGATTAACCTTAAGATGCATTCATTCGGATTTATTATTTGAAATTCCAGGTGTGATGAGATGGTTGAGTTCATAGTCCTAGTATATCTTTATGAGTAAATGTTTAGGGTCATTTTGGTAATAGTCATTGTGCCATTTGTGAGCGACCGTTTGGGTTGTGCTCTTTATGATTTACTTGTGGGTATCATATTTAGGATGTAATTGATACGTGCCTTGTCTTGGAATCATCTTGTTTTAATGATCAATGTTGTTGTGCTCTTTATGAGAAATTCTGTTTATCGTTGTTGTGCTCTTCATGAGAAACTCTTGTTATCGTTGTTGTTAAACTCTTCATGAGTACCCGTTGCATCTTATGGTGATTATTTGGTATGGTTCCCTACTTTGGAACCTTAAGTTGTTTATTCATGCTAAAATATTATTACTTAGCATTTAATTAGAAGCCCAGCTGGCATGTTTGTTGCATCGGGCAATGGGAAAGATTATAATGGCAAAGCCAAGTCCATTATAATGTTGACCATTGTTTTGCCCCCTTCTATACCCTTTTCCAGATTGGCCTTGGAAAAGTCAAGTTAGCGTTCCTCTGTGAATGTATCTAGCTAACGGGCATGACTTTGTGTCATGGTCCTTGTCCCTTGTGACACTTTTATGGTTATTGGTTCCGGTACCGGGGATTTCTCTTCAGCTTTCATGCTACTATGAAGATGTTGATTGTTGATTATTGAAGCTGCGCAGCGACCTTTATTTGGTTCTTCAGTTGGGTGAAACCTTGGCTATGTATCCACTTATGAGTGTTTATTTCAGCTTTATGTGTTGCATGATGAGATGGTCGTTATTTCCAACCGGTATGTGACGGTTGGCGATAGGGAGCCTCTCATTTGTTGTTATATGTTTATTTATATGATTGATTATTGGATGTTACCGTTCGTCAGCATGTCACTTATTATTCCGCTGCTATCTGTCTTATGTTAATTGCTATTGGTCATTGCATATTAGCATGTCATGTAGTTGCATTAGTAACTTACTGAGATTTTATCTCACCCCGTTTATTTCCATTTTTGTTTTTCCTTAACCCCCCCCCAGGAGGAAAATGATTAGGATTCGCGGACCGAGGAGGACGTCGAGAGGATTGAGATTTTGGGGCAGGTTGTTATGGATCGGTTTACATTATTTAAATGTATAACCTTTTGGGGATAGTTTTATCATTATTGACGTCATTAAGAATTGTATATTTGTATTTTGTTGGGCATAAACTTGTGGAAGTTTATGATAGTTGTAATTGATTTTTATAAAACTTGGTTTTGTAAAACTTTGGATCATTACCTTTTGGTATCAAATGAAATTTTTAACTTCGGTAATTGTCAGTTTTGGTTTTAAGTCGACGTCCAGATCGTGGTCTCGGGCCCGCGGGGTCCGGGGTCGCGACAGGTAATCCGGGTAAGGAACATTGGCAGGCTGTGAAGCGGATTTTTAGGTATCTTAGAGGTACCAGTGATGTCGGTCTCATCTATGGAGGTGGAGCAGAGTGTGCAGTAGAGGGGTTCTCAGATTCGGACTATTCGGGTGATGTTGATATAAGAAGATCGATGACCGGATATGTATTTACACTTGGTGGGTTAGTTGTCAGTTGGAAGGCTACATTGCAGGCGACAGTGACATTGTCTACAACAGAGGCAGAATACATGGCATTGACAGAGTCCGCTAAGGAAGGAATATGGTTGAAGGGATTGATCAGCGATCTTGAGATACATCAAGATCATGCTATTATTTATTGCGATAGTTTGAGCGCGATTTGTTTGGCCAAGGATCAAGTTCATCATGAGAGGACCAAGCACATTGATGTCAGATATCATTTCCTAAGGGATGAGAAACGGGTAAAGGTGAAGAAGGTAGGGACGGCGGACAACCCTGCAGATATGTTCACAAAACCCGTGACAGGGAGAAAGTTCCAACATTGTTTGGACCTGCTTAATGTTCGCAGCTATTAGATAGCAGAAGAGGTGAGGGGGGAGGAAAGATTTGTTATTTGGGAGATTCAAAGTCAATGTGGGGATTTGTTAAGTTTAATGCTTTTGAAATTGGGGACGCCTAATTTAGTGGATTAAATTATCAAGTTCGTAATTCCGAGACAGTGTGAAAAATTAAGCAAGCAGATTTTTTGGCCAAGGCCGCATGCCTTAGCCATAACAGTTTGTTTGTGCCGGCCATATTGCATATTCACCGTCAACGCCTTAGTCAACGCAAGGTGTGGCCTTTGGGCCAAGTGGGTTATTTTTCGGTTTCGTTTGGTCGGCTATTGGCAGAAGGAATCAAGTTCCCTTGTTTGGTTAGAATTACTATTACGAACATTAAAGGGGAACTGAGTATACGTATATAATATACTCCTTCCGTCCTAATTTAATTCAGTTCAGAAGTTTGCTCAGTTTACACAGAATAGAGAGATTAATAATTCTAGATCTAGGGTTTGCACAGTCAAGAATTTTGTGATCAAAATTCGTGCAAAGTAGATTACTGTGATCTTGTGTAATTGTTTCTCCAGTGATAATAATATTCTCTCCCCTCCCCGTGGACGTAGCCAAGTTGGTGAACCACGTAAATCTGTGTTCTTGTGATTGCTTTATTTTCTCATCAAGTCTTGTTCAATTGCTCTAACAATAGTTTAGTACAAAAGGTGGAACGAAAAATAGTTTAGGTATGAAAACCACAGTTGCCTTATAGTTGGGTGATTTTTGGTACAATTTTGCCTTCTTATTTTAATAAAATTTAGGAGACTTTTGCCTTTTTCGTTTAAAAGAAAAATAATGATAAAAGTTGAATATGTTCGAACTTATCAAAATTGAATGACAATTAAACATTTTAAAATTGCATAGTTTGTGTAAATAATGTATCAAAATCGAATGGCCTAAATAATAGTTTTGCCGTAAATCTTCAATCGATGTACATGATCAATAGTACTCCCTCTGTCTGTCTGTCTCAGACTAAGATTTTTACTTTTCTTTTTGGTTTGTCTTAAATTAAGGTTTTCAATTGTTTTATTACCGAAAATGGACTATGGGACCCACTTGTCATTCTCATAAAAAAAAAATTCCCTACTCATTTTATTTCTCCTACTTTCTCTTACTTACTTTTTCATACTCACAACATTTACTTTTTCTTAATCTCCGTGTAAAGTCAAACTAAAAACCTTAGTCCAGGACGGAAAAAATATATTTAATGTAATCCCAATGGTTACTAACGGTAAAGGCGAGGGGGCAGTGAAATATGAGAGTGACAGGGCAACAACCAAGTATAATTAGCAAGCACATGGTGGTGTAAGTGTAACCCCAAAAGATGGCACCTTGGGCCTTGGGTTGGTATACACATGATGTTTTTTTATCTTGGCTTTATTCACCCTTTTTTCAACTTTAATTAAATTTATTTTAATTTTGATGGATTTTTATCTTGGCTTGATGTCTTTGTTCACTCTTTTTTCAACTTCAATTAAAAATTTATTTTTAGTTTTTATAGTGACTAATTTAATTTTTAGGAGACAAATATATTTTAAATTGTCATTTCAATAGAATATAGAGAGAGGTTATTGTCATTACAATATTCTTTCTTTTTCCACTACAACATTTTGCAACTAGACACAATTACTTTTTTTTTTTTTGGTTTTATAAATAGACGAAATCATCATATGTTTTATATGGAATTACTATATATTTATTTTCTTTGACATGATTAAAAAAATTATATGAAAGATAAAAAGAATAAAATAAATTTACCAAAAAAAATTGGGAGCTAACATAAATAGTTAGAAGTGTTTGAAGAAGAACAATCGAGTCAATAAATAAAATTATATTACCTCTGTTTCAGAGTATGTGTTTATTTTCTCATTTACACGGAGATTAACAAAATAGTAAAAGTGATGTAATTATTGTGAAAAAAGAAAATTTGTGGTGATAATAGCCCCTCCGTTGAATATAATTGAAAATGAATTAAGTTAAATGAAATCAAACTTTTTTTTAGGGTGATTTTTTTTCCATAATTAATACCTTTTTTTTTTCTCTATCAACCAACCCTAGAATCCAAGGAGGCTCTTTTTGTATGATTTCTTCTAATTACCTCCTTTCTCCCACATCCACATGACATGCTTCCTCCTTTTAGGCTTCCCTTGCTTCTTTTAATCACATCCAAAGTGTACGGACTCGGCAATTCTTGGCATGAAGCTTAGGTTCATTACAAATACAAGTAACGAAAATCACATTTTTCATTTTCAGCCTCAAAATATATATTAGTATATTGTATATAAAAATAAAATTAATATAATTTATGATGAAATAAGCAACCAAAACATTTTTAAAAAAGACATCAACACGAGATTTTTTTTATTTTTTTTTTACAATCTCTCATAAACGTCTCGCGCCGTCTGGTAGTTTGCTTGCTATAGAAGTCCGTAGACTCTCACAACCAACCCTTAGGGGCTATGAAACTATGAACTCTCCACTTTCCCCCCAAAGAGAATCGAACCCAGGATCTTTCTTAAAAGAAGCCCTTACGCACTCGCTCAGATACCACTAAGCCGAAAAGCCATTGGTTCAACATGAGAATTATAATACGACTTTTTATGAGATTGAGAGGTGGTAAAAGCTAGAAACTCATGTAGTTTCTCTTTTCACTTTCATTTTTGGTTTTAATTTATGACAAATAAATTTTTGTGCTCGAGTTAGTTAAAAGAATTTTGTCAAGTTGGTGAACCTAATTGTTACGTACTCCCTCTCAAATCCATAGTCCCGTTTGACTTTTAAATACTTTAAAGTTAAATCATATATTTTGAAACCTTAATTATGAAAATGCGACTAACTTTTCGAGAGACTATTATTTTAAAACATATAAAGTGTATCATTTAGTATACATCTTGAATCAGTCAAATTTCAAAAGCTGTATACTCTCTCCTTCCCATTTTAAATTTTTAAATTTTTCATTTTGAGTATTCTATTTTAAACTTCAAAACCTAAAAAGAACGTTTTTTATACTTTTTATTTCACAAAATTTTGGGTAAAACGCGTTTTATGCAAGTCTCAGGAAAAACGTGTTTTTGGTGGCATGTTTGAAAATATGTGGAACTTCTTTAAAAAAAAAAAAAAAAAACGCGCGACGGCATTTTTGTAAAGAATCATAACTTTTCATCGGTTCTGGATATCAATAACAAGCCTTCTGGATATGATTTTCAAGCACATTTGAAGAAGGACATGGCTAATAAACTTTTTGGATATCAAGCTCAAGAGGCTCTGGATATAAATAATATAGTCTTCTGGATATAATTTATGATGCATCTCCAGTGAGAAAAAAACAAACAGAAAAGAACATTTGAGACTGATATCCATAACCTTTGAGGATGATAGCCAGAACCTTTGAAGTGTTAGCCAGAAAGTTTTTTCTGAGAAAAAATTTGAAGAGCAGTTGATGTGTTAATATATAGCTAGTGACAATGTTTAAGATGACCAGCTGATGTGTTATGAAGGTCCAGCGAGTGTATTGAGGAGCGCCAGATGATTATGAAAAACACGTTTTTCCTAATCACTATTAAAAACGCGTTTTACATGAGACTAACTCTTTTTATTTATGGGCCTCACATCTTATACTCACACCGATTACCCACTAACTATTCCTTATCATACTTCCTCTCTCCTACCAAACCATCTACACTCATAACACATCACATTTTTCTTAATTTTTAAACTCAAAATTTTTTAAAGTTTAAATTGGGACGGAGGGAGTATAAAACTAGTGAAGGTAATTGTTACTCCCTCTGTCCCTAAATGAGTGTCCAAATTTCATTTCAAGGGACACTGAAAATCTCAAATTTTTGAACAATTTGGTAACAACGATTCATATATAATCTTGTAATCTCCTTTCCAAACCTTTAGTTTTGCACGTATAAAGAAATCGGTGAAAAAAATTTCGAAAAAAAAAACGTTTAGGAAGAAAGTTATGTTAAAAAAAGACACTCATTTAGGGACAAAGATTTTTTGAAAATGGACACTCATTTTGGGACAGAGGGAGTATTTCCTTAGTTATTAATGTGGGATACAAGGATAATGGGATTCATTTCTTTTTATAGTTATCGAGTTTATGAAGTAATATTGTGCGACACGTTATAGTTTGTTAGGTAGTAATGGTTTGAACCAAATCAAATGTAAGATCGAAGCGATTCTAGACTAATGTAAAACTTAAAGGTTCTATATGAAAATGATATTGAAACTAATAATCCTACTATAAAAAGGTAATGAGAAAATGAAGATCACTATCTTTTTTGAATAATACTAGGGGCACAAAAAAGTCACAAAAACTTGCTCACAAAATCCTAGGTGTAAAGATTTTATTGGTGTTTTCAATTAGAGTGTGGCGGGTCCATTATCGATGCAACCAATAAAATATCGCCACCTCATGTTATGAGCAAGATTTTGTGACTTTATTTTGTGCTCCTATCATTGCTCATCTTTTTTTTACACCTAGAGTGTACTCATTTTGGTCTTATGTGGTAAATCTTTTTTTTTATTATTATTATTATTCTTTTTTTGAATTCATTACATCCTTTTATTTAATGATACGTATAGTGAAAATCTGTAATTTGTTGGATTGTAATAAATTTTTGTAGACCCCACTGGTAAAATCTCATCCAACAGATTATAGAATTTCGCTATGAGTTTTCACTATGTATATCGTTATCCAGAATCTTTTTCCCGCAAGTTTCCTCCTTATTATTAGGCTAGACGATTAATTTAGTGCGATAGGAAATTGTTAAATAATTTTAAAAATTAGAGTTTGCTTTAGTAAACTCATTTTTTAAAAAGTAAATACTATAGCACATGCAACCAATTGGTTAGGGTGATGAAGTAAATAATTGAGTACATCAAATCAAATCAAATCATTAACGTTCAACTTTGTAAAATGAAAATTACAAATTTTTTTCAACACAAAAGTTGATGGAAATCCAAACCAAGGGCTCCACGAGCACAAAGGAAAACATAAAATGTCAACTTGTAGTTTCATGAAATAGTGAGTAATATAGCCGTTGCATAACTAAATCAAAAGATGAAAGTGTAAATTGTAAGAGAATAAATAAATAAATACTCACTTCGTCCCGGTTTAAGGTTCTTAGTTTGACTTTGCACGCTTATTAAGGAATCAAGACAAACTTGAGTCAAGAATAGTAGTGGGTGGAGGATATAATTATCCATTCATAATGCAAGTGAGTGAAATGTAGATGGGTAAGTGGTGGGTTTTCTGTAATATATGAACTTTATGAGGACAATGATGTCCAAAACACTATTCATCATTTGCCATTTAAGGAATAAAGCAACTAAGAACCTTAAACTAGGACGTACCAAAAAAGAAAGTAAAAACCTTAAGCTGAGACGGAGGGAGTACCATTTACCTTCCCACCACCAACACCAGCATTCATCTCACCAACAACGAACACCACCGCCACTACCAACTAGTATCAATATAAACAACCACCTTCAAAGTAGTTCCAATTACATAAACTTTATTACAACATTTAAAGCAAAACCCATATTAACTCAAAAGGGAGCATAAATCATCTGTACCACTTTGTGTGTCACTCCATGTAGCACAAGTGATCTAATGGCTAGCAGTTATTGAGATTAACATGATATTAATTTTATCCAAACATGTAACCTGTTGGATTAGAAGTAGTACATGGAGTGGTACACAAGAGTGATACAGGAGATCTCGACTCCTCAAAGGTCATTCAATCAAAACAAAAGTACAAAAACTTATTATCCCTCAATTCCATATCCCAAGTTATTTCTCGAATTAAATTTAACGACATTTTGACGGACTATGGAAGGAAGGACGACATAGAACGTTAACATTATATGCATAGTTAAGCGATCAAAACGTACGCTAATGTGTGCTGGTGGCCAAAATGTAAGCGAGTATTGATCCAAGTGTATTAAGCAAGTAATTAAAATTGTCAATTTTAATATTTATAAGTGTTAGTTTGAATGTTATAAGCTTCAGTATAAATAGCTGAAACTTTGTAATATTAGCCTTGACACTTCCGAAAAAGACACGCTTAGTAAAAACTTATTTTTCTTTAACGCTAGAAAACGCGTTTTCTCGCAAAGAGTAATACTGGGGGGGGGGGGGAATCACAAAATTTTGCTTACAAAATCATAAGTGTAGTAATTTTGTTTAGAGTGTGACGGGTACACCATTGATTCAACCAATAAAATATCATCAACTCATATTGTTAGGAACATTTAGGACTTTATTTTGGGCCCATGGCATTGTCATTCGTTTGCCGTGGTGTTAAGTGAAAAAGAAAATAAAAATGGACTTGAATTCAAAATCTTTCATAATTTTACACATTAGCCCCTTCCTTTTCCAAATTAAATAATTCTCGATACTCACCAAACAAAATCCCATCCGAAGAGGCAGAAAAACGAGAAGTTCAATTAACCAATTTCAAATCCTCTCTCTCTCTCTCTCGAACATCGCAACGGTTCGCCGTCGGCTACGCTACTTCTCCCCCCGCCGGCGAATTCGACTTAGCTTTTCACTTCCAACAACTGTAATATCGCAATTATTATCAATTTCACTAGTAATAATAATCTTTTTTCAATTCCTCCAGTTTCACAGAATCAATACGCAGGTAATCTTTTGTAATCTCATCTTATCGTTTCCTCTTATATTACCGTAGCCTATTTCATTTTCGAAATTCTTGGTTCTTGCCATTTTGATAGGTTGTTTCAGTTCGTGCAATTTCTAGGTTTCAATTTTACAATGCTTTGTTTTTCTGGTTAATACCGTTGGAATATGTTAGGTTTTTGAATTTGTGTAAATTAGGACTTCTTTTGTTTGTTAGTGAATCAATCGTGTTGGTTTCCCTAGTTTTTTGTAGTGAATAATGGTGGAAATGTTTATAGTTGTTGTTTCGGTAGTTTATTTAGGATAATCAGGTAAATTTCTTGTCAATTTCGTATAAAGTTTTAATAGCTATTTCGTTTTCTAAATTAGGTCACAGGTGTAACATAGCAATTTTTGTTATTATTTCCCCAATTTTTTATTTTGCAACTTATAGAGAATATTGGTCTAATGTTTCTGTGTTCAGTTTGTTATTTGTTGATTTGCTTTGGTCTGGTAAAGGTGGTATTTGAGGCTGATCACCTGAATACTGTTCGTCCTCCTTGGTCAAATGGTTGATTGATACTGATTAAAGCCATGGTTCGGTGGTTAAACATTTTGGAGTAATAATGTTTTGAAGAAATGGATTTAGAGGGGGGGGGGGGGGGGGAGAGTTGTGTCATTGTATAAGGGTTCTGTAATGTAGGGTGTGGCTAAGGTGTAATGTGGATAATCCTAACCTTACATTCTTCTAGTAATGTAGACATAATTGGATAAAATGGAAATTTCGAAAAAGATTGTTTGTATATGGTCGGTGGGTTTTAAGGCATTTTTGACAACTGTTGGCTGTTTGATTACAGTTGTTTAGGGGAGAGGTGTGTCATTGTATAAGGGTTCTGTAATGTAGGGTGTGGCTAAGGTGTAATGTGGATAATCCTAACCTTACATTCTTCTAGTAATGTAGACATAATTGGATAAAAATGGAAATTTCGAAAAAGATTGTTTGTATATGGTCGGTGGGTTTTAAGGCATTTTTGACAACTGTTGGCTGTTTGATTACAGTTGTTTAGGTTGTTCAAGCGTTTGAGCTCAGTAGCTTACTACCCTGTTCTTTGTCTGTGTTTGGGCTATGAATTTTTCCAGAAATGTACTATGCAGACAAACAAGTAGTGAAATACTTGGCGCTTGCATTTTGATAGGCTGTTGGACTTTTGGTATTGTTTCAGTTGTTCTAATCTTTAGGTTTGACATTATTAATGCTTCAATTTTCTGGTTAATATCTTTGGAATATTTATTGTTTGTAGTATTTTGTTCTACATTTGTTTATCATTGCTAGTTTAGTGAAGGTTTATGTTTGAGGCTGATCACCTGAATAGGACTGATCCTTCTTGGTCAAGTTGTTGGCAGTGTTGAAATCCATGGTTCCGTGATTAAACATTTTGAAGGCAGGGATTCTCTACAATGGCACTGTAGACAATTAATAGGAAAGTGTAGTTTAATGCATGGTTCTTGTTAATGTTTGATTGGTATTAGGAAAATCACAGAAAATTTGCTCCTTTTGTCAAGTGAATATATCCATCCGTTTGTGGCTTACTATTTCAAATTCTTGTTGTCCTGGTTATTGCAGAAGCATTGGAAGAAGTGTATTGATAAAAAATTTAACCGTTGACAATTGATGAGTAAAGGATTTAGAGGAAAAAAATAATAGTTGTGTCATTGTACAAAAATTCTGTATTGTAGGCTTTGGCTAGAGTGTAATCTAGGTTGTCCTATGGTCCGTGGCCCCTGCAAGCTTTTTGTAATGTAAACTAATGGGATACGAAAGGAATACTTTTAAAAAAATGTATCTATAAATGGATTTTAAAGCATTTCTGACTTCTGTTGATAGTTTTATGACAGTTGGTTACATCATTCAAGAGTTTGAGCTAACCACTGTTCTTTGTTTGTGCTAGGCTTACAAGATGATTGGATCATTCCTCACCAGAGGACTTGTGTATGTTGACTAACACCCTGTCCTTGTTTTCCACATCTTAAAACTCTTACATTTGTGGTTGAAATTTTGAATTTCTCCTCTCTGTCATGCAGGATGGTCTTTGGTTATGCTTATCCGGCCTATGAATGCTACAAGAGTGTAGAGAAGAACAAGCCTGATATTGAACAGCTTCGGTTTTGGTGCCAGTACTGGTAATTCACAGTGCATTTGCGCTTACAAGTTTCAGATATATAAGCTCTGTACTAAAGTGTTTATCGTATTTCAGGATCTTAGTTGCCATATTGACAGTCTGCGAGAGGTTTGGTGACACGTTTATTTCATGGTATGGTTACAAGTTAGATGATAAAATATTGACTTTCCATAACTTATTACTAGCTATACATTTGCTGTGACATTGCTGTGTTTCACTTTTTGTAGGGTCCCAATGTACAGTGAAGCAAAGTTGGCATTCTACATATACTTGTGGTTCCCTAAAACAAAGGTTTGATTCCTCTTCTGGTTGACTTTTGATTGGCTGATGGTAGGCCTTTTTGATCATATTTACTATGCTTCCCCACGTCTACCTTAGCACTCCCTCCGTCCGATAATAAATGTTGCATTTCTAGGAAGACTCTTGGTGCAATTTTAACATTGTATATGCAATGCACAAATAAGTAAAGCAACAACAACAACAACAACAAAGCCTTAGTCCCAAAATAATTTGGGGTCGGCTAACATGAATCCTCATATGTCAACGTGATAAAAGGGAGAGAGAGAGAGAGAGAGAGAGAGAGAGAGAGAGAGCGAGAGAGAGAGAGAAAGAGAGGAAAAAGATGGAGAAAATAAAATATATACGTTGACAAGTCAACTGCGACATTTGTTTAGGGACGGAGTGAGTATTTTGAAGAATTGCATATGTTTGTGATTCCTCTTGCCTTGTTTTGGAACTGGTAGGCATATAGTTACGACATTTGAATTGTACGTTCTTGTTAATGATCCTTAACCCCATTTCCTTACTTCAATCATCACAGGGAACAACATATGTTTATGATTCCTTCTTTAGACCGTACATTGCAAAGCATGAGACAGACATTGATCGTAGCTTGTTGGAACTGAGGACAAGAGCTGCTGATATGACATTGCTGTACTGGCAAAGAGCTGCAAGCTATGGTCAGACAAGAATCTTTGACATATTACAGTATATTGCTTCACAATCAACACCTAAGCCTCGCCCTACTCAGGTACTTTTCTCTTCAAAGCTGTCTTAACAAAAAGACAACTGTCAAATCTCTTACTGGGCACGGAAATCTGAAAGCCAAATTGTTACTGATGTCCACATGTATTGATTTCTCATGTGTTATGCTTGCTTTAAAATAATTATCTTGTTTCTCCATTCACGCCAATATACTAATGTAATGAAAAACTGAAGTACTCCCTCCATCCCATAATAAACAACACTAATTTCCAGTTTGGATTTCCCATTATAAACTACACTTCCCAAATTGGCCAATGTGTAGTACTCACTCCGTCTCAAACGAAATGTCCATTTTTCCAAAAAAATGTCCCAAAATGAATGTAATTTTTTTTAAAGAAGTTACTAAATCATCCATAATCAAACAACAGGTACTAATTCCAACTTGCACTCCTGATGTAATATGGTGAGATCATTAGGTTTTTTTTATGTACGTATGCTCTGTGATGCTCGGACTCTCCAATGTACCTTGTCGCACCCGTGTCGACGCGACACGACTTGGGTGTGGGTGAGGCTATTTTACACTAAATCTAGTGTAAAGTCTTAAAATTTTGGAGTATCCGACACTCGGATTTGTATTCGTGTGAGACACTCGTACTCGAGTCCGAGCATAATAGCATATGGTAGAACAATCTTAAACCTCCCTCATAGTTAAAAAGGGACATTCAATTTTGGATGGAGGGAGTACTTCTTTATTCAACAGGGCCCACTTGTCATACTCACAACAACTATCCTAACCCTACTTACAATCCTCCCTCACTTACGGTTCATACCCACTTTTAACGCTCACAACACCTACTCCACTACCAATACTATACTAGTTCTACTTTTCCTCAAGTCTAGTGTTTTGTTTTGACAGTTGGTGTAGTTTTATTGTGGGACGGGGGGGGAGTATTTTGTTTTTGATATTGACATGATGTTACTAAAGTACTATGTTTTAACCTCAATATATTTAAAGTAACTGGCTTGATATTACAGCCACAGCCACAGCCACAGCCACAGGTACAGCCACAAGAAGGTACACAAGGTGGTAGGGCCCGCCAGGCTGCTGCAGGACCAAATCGCAAACCGGCTGCTCCTCCACAACCTGAGACTGAAGAACCAGCTCCTCTTCCAAAAGATGTTGCAGAAGAAGCAGTCCAGCAGCCAAAAGTGCCTACACCAGTTTCTTCCTCTTCTGCTGCTGCTAGTGTGATGAGTGCACTTAAAATAACAGCAACAAAAACCGTTGTCGAAACAGCCAAATCATCGTGCTCAAATGATGGGGAAGCAATGGAAATGGAGGTAGTATCTTCTGCAACTAGTGTGAACACAAGCAGCAGCAACCCTTCTCCAGAAGAGACGATAATGGAAGAAGGGGTTAGGGTTACGCGTGGCAGGTTGAGGAAAACTCGTGCTGCAGCCGCCATTCGATAAGTGAAAAGGCCGATTACCTTACATTTCTTATCAATAATATAGTAGTTTGAAAAAATGTGAGTACTTAGGTAGTAGGTTCACAGATTTGATGTTGGATTTATGATGTTGGTGTGCATTTGGTGTTTCTATCTGTTGCTTTATATGGTTCTAGATTCTTTTGACTTACCTCGGAAAGAGTTGGCTCTCAATTGTGTGGCCGATAACCAGTTTGTAATGATACTCCCTCTGTCCCGGAAAAGATAGTCTCATTTTGACTTTTTATGGTTAACTTAAATAAATTTTGACCAATCATTGGTGTCAATCTACTGATCACACTGAAATTTTAAAAATTGTTATTGATATATCACTTAATTATTTGTATTTTTAGAATTTCACTAGAATGATCAGATTGACATAATAAAAAGTCAAAATGAGACTTTTCCGGGACAGAGGGAGTAACAAAAAGAAAATACAAATCCTCCTTCAAAATTTCCTAAGTTCATTTCCATCTATTTGTATCAATTCTATAAGATGTATGTAAGATTTTCCTGTAAACTGCTGGCTATTCTGGCAACTACAACATAAACATAATGCCAACTACTCCTCTGCTCTGCTATTAAGGAAAATCCGTACCCCATAAATCAGTTGCAGAAACGCCTTCATCTGAATTGAACCAATAATCATCTTTAATCTGCACCAAGAAAGAATTGAAATTAAGAACTAACGTTTTTGTTTGTGAAAGTATATGACTTTTAAATAATTACTCACATCATTTTCGGGAGGGATTATCTGTTGAATCCCGCAAACTTTTGAATTACAAGTATATGGATGTCCTTCCTTTTCCAAAGATAAAGTTGTATCACCATCGGCATTGCATCTTTCGTCTGTCATTGTTGAATCGCCAGATTGACTTGTACAATCACTATTTTTTTAAAAAAAAATGTTTATTTTTATTTGAACAAAAGAAAATGTTACTAAACATAAACGGGTACATAAATGGAAAACGATACTGCACTCTTCAACATGAAAATGACTCTTGAACATGAGCATGGAGGACAACTAGAAAGTCGTTAAGAAAAATACCTTAGTAGATACACCCCAATTGGTCCCGTGCTGCTTCTGACAATGAGTTTAAATTCTTTCTTCTCCGGAAACATAATATCCTGTAAATATAATAAATAAAATTAATTAATCTTCTAACCTCCCCTCTAATCGACACATTTTTCTATTTAAAATGGTCCGGCAAATGGCTAAAGATATAGTAGCTTTTTGTGTGGTGCCTTTTTATCCACGGTATTCACCTGCTCAGGATCAGGAACTTCAATAGAACTAGCATGAGGAGCTTTAATAGCGATAAGGGTCTCATCCTGCACCCAAGGTGAAATTAATTATTAAGGTATATCATAAAGTAAAAAACATTATATCAATTATCAATGAAGAGTAGAAGAAAACCTTGAAGCACGGAAGTCCCAAAATCTCTTTCTCTGTCAAAAAATAGGTATCTGAAAAATAATTTCAAGCCGAAAAACCAATGTCAACATGAACATGTCATTATATTCTGAATAATACCTAATCAAATATCCCCTGCCAATGTGAAAAAATCATTTTAATCTTTATAAGGAAATAAGAATAACGAAAGCAAACATAACATACTTTTGACAATTTTCATCAGATTGAAGTGCTCTCAAACGCTCTTCCATCTCCCTGAAGAGAATCACCGAATTTTAGTAAGAGGATTAAACATTTCAATTACCAAACTCGTTATACATCTTGCAGTTTAACCAAACCTTATGTTCTCATCGAGTCTAAAGTCTTCAGCATACATGTATCCAACTTCAGCCTGTCATTACAATGTAAAGCTATGAAGCTACATGCCAATATGAAAATTAATAATAATGAAAA
Source organism: Campanula takesimana (assembly GCA_026119855.1). NCBI lineage: Eukaryota > Viridiplantae > Streptophyta > Magnoliopsida > Asterales > Campanulaceae > Campanula > Campanula takesimana. The sequence goes on from JAOWBW010000226.1 coordinate 563,897, forward strand.
GAACAAAAAACAAATATAGAAAATATGAAACAATACTCCCTCCAGTCCCGAAAGAAAAGAGTTGAATTTAGACTTTAAATAAAAACTTGATACCGATTTCCTTGTTCTTTCAATAGTTATAAAACGTGAAATTGGAATATACTCCCTCCGTCCCAAAATGATCTTCCTGTTTGACTATTCAAACTTTTTAAGGATATGAACACTTGCTTCACTAGCCATGTTTTGGTTGTGCACTTTTAAAGCCTAGATTGTAGAAATGGGAAGAACTTTTTGGGACAATGAAACATGACAAATGAGAAGATCATTTTGGGACGGAGGGAGTACTATTTAGTTCATGAAGATTATCGTATTACACTTAGCTCATGTGCATTAAATAAAAGCTCACTCTCCATCGCACTAGAAAATGGAAAAAAAATAGTAACAACTTATTTAAATGACCATCCTCAAAACCTAGGCGCATCTTTCATGCAGTACGTTTTAGCTGGAATTAAGATGAAACAACCCTTTCCTTCTTATGTGAAGCAATGAAGATTTTGATAATGCAAGGGAATAAAAGATGAGGGAATTGTGACCTTCAAATATTATCTACACTAGAAAATATTGAATGAAAAAAACAACAAAATGTTACATACCACTCCTCCGAGGCCCTAAGCACTTGCTCATATTGATACCAAAAGTGACAAATCATGAAACGGACCAAACACCTATAAGACTTCCGTTCTAGTTTAAAAAAAGTGTATCAGCTACAGCAACTCGTATATTAGGCAACTAGAGTTTTGATGAGTTTCTTTCTAAGTTTCACATAATACTTATGATGAGAATAAGATAAGTGCGATTGGCCAACTGTTTTGCAAATGCAATAGCTTTATTGTTGTGGTTGATAATACCTTTAAATGTGCAACAAGATAATCCAGTTCTGTTGGTTCCATCGTCGGAGAACCCCTGTTATTTAAATATCATCAGCCATTAGCAAATAAAGATACAAAGAAAGAAAAACTATATTAACAACATACGACTTACTTCCAGAGTATGTGGTTTTTTGAAGTTTTTTCTATCAACCCTATCCCTTCAAGAACATTGGTAATATCATAAATTCTCCTCTTTTGAACCTGCACAACAGTGAAATAGTATCATCAATATAAATACAACTACTAAAAATGAATATCATAGACAATTTCTCTTACAGATATCTTGTTACATCTTTCACAAGACTGCTCATTTAAATGGAGACATATTGAAGAAATTATAAGGAACTTTGTCATGATGTAAGTCACTCTTTTATTAATATCCGTTGTTATTTTCTTGTACAAACATGTAGTACAGAGCATTTTAATCTTTTCTTGGCAACACAAATACTCCTTTCATCCTATAATACTACCCGCATCTTGACTTCTTTTGGTCTTTTTAATTGTATTTAGACTAGTTATCCAAGGTGACCAAAAATCAAGGTGCTACACTTATTATATTATGGGAGGGAGGGAATAACTTTTTAGCATTTTAAAGTAGCATCACAGTTGACATACATTCAGGACTTGTGCACTCCAGTTCAAATCAAGGATTCCATCCTTCGACTCCATCATCAAGCTTACAAATTTCTTTGTTAACAACCCTGCCATTAACATAAACCATGAATAAATTGTGAACACTAACACGTGTATAGAATATGTGTAATAACTCACTAAGCTAAAAACAGCACTAATGATAGGCTTACCCAGAGAACTGTCATAACGACAACTACCAGTCGTATTCGGATCAGCACGGTCTGCGAAAATGTGCTAGTCAACATATAATTCCAATATAACTGATCAAGTGTAAGATACTTCGACCAGAATAAAAATGACATTACCAGCATATGGTTCTTCATTCTCTCGTTTGACATGTCTTGAAACTTTTGACTTCTTACTCTCTTTGATTTTATTGCACGGTGATATGACACGAGAATTATACTCGGCAACTTCAACCGTCTTTTCTCTTTGAAACTTTGTGTTCTCTCTTTCTATAGGCTCTTCTTTAACATTTACTTTTGTTTCCTTCAAATTGTTGGGGAAAAAAACATATTAATTCATTTATGAAGAGGCACAAAGAATGACACAAACACACACACACACACACACACACAAGTGAAAACCTTAAACAAGCTAGCTAACTAATTAGACTGATGAGGCTTAACTGATAATACTTGATTAGGGAAATATATCTTGCAAATTATTCGAACATGATCATATATTCCATATCATAATCTCGAGTGCATTTGATGTCAAGTTCACAATAATCAAACAACCTTTAACGTGTAATTTTTACTTCATTGAATTCTAGGTTAGCTGTGATTTTTTTCTTGTTTCCTATCCACGCAACATTTTTCATGCATCTAACTGCATTTAAAGATTTTTTGGACTCCATTCCAAAAAAGAAAATGATTTATACTTCACATAGCTTTCTTGTTTCCTATCTACGTGACATTTTTCAAGCATCTAACTGTGTTTATAGATTTTTTGGACTCACATCCAAAAAAGGAAATACAATAAATGTAATGTTAGTTTCATTAATTCCTTGCAATGGCTAATGGAATAGTTACTAGTTCTTCAAGTAAATTTTAGAGTGAAACAACTACTTATGATCAATGAATAAGCATCAATGAAAAACTTCCTTCTATATTCAATACTTCTACAATCACTAAACTATATCGCAAACACATCGAACTACATAGACTTACTTTTAAGAATGCGTTGACTAGTGAGTTGTGCTATCCATGATGAAAACTATTTCTGAAATATTGAAGAAACACAACAAGATACTAATCTAAACCGAGGCAAATCAAGGAAATTTTTTCATCCCTATGAATATGTTCTAGCGTGAGCTTTACGCAATTATCAAAACAACACAAAAGAGATCTATGCACCATAAGAATTCATGGGAAAATAAAATTTAAAGAATGACTCCTGATAGGTCAATGAATGTTAATAAATTATAAGTCTAATTCATGAACTTTATATATAATTGGAAGCAGCATTACTTTGTCAGCCAGACCCAACAATCTCATGGAGAAGAGTTCAACCAAATGGACAGCCAGAGACCTAAAGGCACATCATCCTTAAACACAACCCAACAAATATTTCTAACGCTTATAGAAGTTAGCATAATTATAAACATGCCATTATATGATACATTCTTGCATTTATGCAAAAATAACAACAAAAAATTGCAATCCATGCTAAATCATGAGTTCCTTACTATCTACACACAACTGCTCATCAACACAAAGACCAAAAAAACAAAGACACCCCCTTTTTTTTTTCCTGAAATAATAAAATAAAAATTAGAATCCAAAAACAAAACAATCAGACAGAATTCAACCCTAGAAACCCCTAACCTACCTTCAACTATACCCAAACAAGGATCATCGCATGCTTTATGAATAAATAAATAAAACTAATTGTTTTTAAAAAACCAAAAAATTCACATTCCAAGCCTAAATCAAAACTGTTCCAGAAACATCTCTATGCCTATCCAGATAGATAGATGTATAAATTAATAGATAGATAGAGTGACTACCTGATTGACTGAATGATTGAAAGTGGAGGGGGAAATTTGAGTTAGGGGTCTGAAAGTAGGAGGCGGTAGGATTTGAATTGGAAGGAGAAACGAAAGGAAAATGATTCGGAGCGCGTTTTGGTTGGTATGAAGGAGCGAAATTAGTCGGAGCGAATGAAAACGGCTGCTGCTGATTATGATAACGATTGTACTGATGGTGTTGCTGTAAGTGGATTCTAGAGAGGGCTTCTTGTATTGACAGCTTCGGATCTTCTCCGGCCGTCGCCATGTCAAACCGGCGGCTTATTTGAATGTGGTCGGAAAAGATGGAGACGGAGGAGGGTTTAAGAGGGAGAAAAACAAAAACCTAAATGCAAAGAGAGAGAGAGAACAGTAGGTGGGGGGATTGGGGGGAAAGAGACAAAAGCGGCGGGAAGAGTTCGAATCAAATGTCACGCTCCCCGCCCGCCTGCCGCTTCACACTATTTCCACCTCATTTTCTTCCCTACCTTTTTTTCTTCTTTTTGTTACAAATAATTTGTGTAAAGACGGTAGCACACGATAGCAATATACAGTATTAGTTTGTAATATAATGTACTATGTATAAATAGTGTGTCGCTATGCACAAATAGTAAGAACTATTGTGAGAGTGATGTGTGTAACTTTTCGGCTTATATTATAAAAGACGGTCTTCAGTAGTAGAAAGGACACACCACAATTCACAATACTTAATCATTACTCCCGTCTTCATTCCTTCTTTCTCTCTTATATACAAGTCACTACTCTTTGATGTCTTCCATATCAAGCTCCCGTAACTTCGGTTTACAACACTTCTTTTCTTTTTTGGGGCTTATTATTTGGGTCTTTATTCATCATAAACTTGTTTGAACCTTTTATCACGGGAGGGACGAGGGAGCAAGGGAGGGAGAATCTTACGATTATGTTAAAAAAAAAAAAAAAAAAAAAAAAAAAAAAGAGAGAGAGAGAGAGAGAGAGAGAAGTTTGAGAGAAACTAATTCCTCTATAGGTTTAGGATTTATGGTATAAGGGTTAAAAACAGAATTTTTTATAACTTATGGAAGAATTAGTTTCCTCCAAAACACTCTCTTAAAATATATATATATATATATATGAAGTATACAAACCCATAATAATAGTAATTAAGTGACTGCAACCACCACTTTTCGGTCAATTTGGAGTGTCATTTGTGCTCAAAATTAATCAAACTATATTGTACTTTTTCTGTCTCGAAAAAAAAAATTAGTTGACTACTCATTTTAATCACATTTTAATTAATAGTTTATCATTTAATTGCCATAATGAGCCAAGTCCACTTAACAAAATAAGATTAAACTCTCAAAACCCTAATGTAATCAACACCTCATAGAATGAAATCCATATTAATTTATATTCCCATAATATAACTAGAATCAAAAATCTGATCGAGCAAGTTTTTGTCACATACAGCAAAACCTCAAAAAAAAAAAAAAAAAAATTTAATCATCACAAAATAACTTGAAAACATAATTTAATCAACAAGTATCTAAACAACATCACATAGGGTAGAAAAAAGCTGCCTCAAATGTGTATTAAGTCGACCATTCAGCGAGCGAGACAAGACTCATCAGAGCTAAGTGATCATTTTATCATATTGATCACCACCACATATCCTAGTACCACTCAGAATGTACCCGCCAAAACTGTTCATCTGCATATGTGGATGGCTTCTTGATGGAAGAACCTGCACCATTTTTCAAAATCAAAGTGTCAGAATGACGGGCGGATTGCCATTAAACTGGCTTTCGCAAAGAGAATTGGTGGTATATGGATAATGATATGTATAGTGGAAATTTATAGTGAAAATTTATAGTGAAACTCTGTAATCCGTTAGATTGTAATAAATATTAGTGAGCCCCACTGATAAAAGCTCATCCAACGAATTACAAAGTTTCACTATGACCTTTCACTATGTGTATCACTGTCGTTATATAAACCCCATCTACGGAGTTGACCTCCCCTCCATGCTTTAATCAACTGTAGTATACAACTGACTGAAGCATGAAGGGGGTCAACTCAGGAAAATGAGGGGTCGATGTAACATCACCCTTTTGCGAATGCGTCAATGGAAAGCTTGGAGAATTAGCATGGTGCACAGAGATCACTATATAACCATAACCAGGAAAGCAGTTCAAGTAAAAAAAAAAAAAAACATGTTCACGCCAAGTATATTTGCATAACATTTGAGCCTCTTGCTCAACTACGGGTAATTTGGTTGCATGAATCTATTTTCTTCTTTCGTTCTTTCCTAATGTGCCCAAAAAAAAAGGGGAGTAGTAGTCAAATGGTTTCACCCTCAACCAATTTGAAATCAATTGCCAAACATGCGATATTTATGCATATATGCCACCAATGCCAGTATGCAAGGGCTTTGATATTGGTCCCTTCAATACATCAACTACAGAACTCCCTCTACCCTCAGCACATAAAGAAAGTTCGTCAACCGCAAAATTCACATATCTCTACTTCATTAGCATCACCAAAAAAAAAAAAAAAGACGATCTGGTGCTACAAAAGCTCCCACTATGTGTGAGGTCCAGCGAAGGAACTTGCACACACGGACTTAATGTAGACAACCTTACCTTGCATTTAAATGCAAGAGGCACATTAGCATCACATAAAAAACTATAAATTGCATATGGCGAAAACCACAAAGTAAAAGAGCATGCAGCATGTATGTGACAAGTCGATAATAACCTGATATTCACGTAGCCAAGGTTCTGTTATTTGTAAGCCAATTGCCATTCTCTCGAGCTGAAGATTATGCATGCATGTTGCAAGAGGCTGCATTTACAAAGAAAGAAATGATGATATATGTTTCCATATTTCATATATACAACCTTCCTTCACAGTAGTAGCAAGGTGAGGTAAATTACATGTGAAAAGACATGAAACTGAAACCGAAACTGCAGAAAGTTCAAGGAAACATGACAAGCATAGCTTAAGAAGAATCTCTATCATGATTAGCTTACTTAACGAAGAGGTAAAGAGTGCATCAGATAAGTTGGGGGTTAATTTCACTTCCGCCCATAAGGTTTGGACAAGTCTCACTGCTCCCCCCCCCCCCCCCCCCCGAAAGTTTGATTTCGCCTCACTTTCTCCCTTTTGTCAATTTTTATTTAAGCTAAAGGACTAATTTGCTCCTAAAATATAATTTCGACTTTGCATTGAGTAATAGGGGGTAAAATAGTCATTTTACTTGCATAAGTGACAAAAGGGGAAAGTGAGATCACGTGTATCTTTACCCCTAAAAGCAGGATCATGGACGCATCACAAGCATGCTAATATGTTGTGATTAGATTAGTTGGTACTCCCTCCATTCCTATTTAAATGACGTTTTAGTCAAATTCTCACAAACCAATGAATGCATTTAACATCTGTGAAGCTTCCAAAACTACCCTTTCTCTCAGTTATTCACTGCAGTAATGAGGGAGAAGGTGGAGAGAGAAACGCACCCAGGTTTTTAATCTCTCTGCCTCAAGCCCATCATAAGCTTTGTACTTGCCCAAGTACAAAGCTTATCTCCACTTCTTTTAGTTCAATGTTAATTCGCAAATAAATGCACGGAAATACGTCATTTGATCAATCATTATCAATAGGCAATAGAAATATATACATATATAGTTATATTTGGTCCTCTTGCTTAAATGGCCTCTCTCGACTTCTTTGGCTTGATATTGATCAAGCCATCATCTTTCAAACAAAAAGAATGTCTTCAGTCCATCTATGCAAGGTGCAGGACAAGCACACGGAAACAAAAGAAATAGGCATGACCTAGTTGGGCTATTGTTTGATTGTTTAGGGATAAACAGATGTAATTTATGTAATGGATCGATCAAGAATTATTAGTATTCAAGTTAACCTAATTAAAGTACGATTAATATTAGTGTTTTCCTAGTTCTTTTAGTATTAGTTTTTCTAGTTCTTAAAATGTTAAAAAAAAAAATTATAGGAAAAGTAATAACGATTTCTTAGTTTTTATAATAGTCGTATTTCTACTTTCTAGTATTGTTAGGATCTATTGTAGCCTACCAATAATCATGTAAGCTTTCGAAGCTTTATAGACAAGGACCGATTATTCAATTGTATTCAACTTTAAGCTTATGTGTCCGCTTCTTCTCTCTTCTGCTACTGTTTCTTGATTCTTTATCTTCTATACACTTGCATTCACCATCAATGCATCACTAATGCAACAGATAATTACTCCCTCCGTCCCGGACTAAGTGTCCACCTTTCCTTTCTAGTTTGTCCCAGAGTAAGTGTCCCTTTCCTAAAATGGCATAAAAAAAATATTATTCCTCCCACTCATTCTCTCTCCTACTTTACTTTTATACTCACAACACCAATCAATTTACTACTCCCTACCTCCACATTCTCTCTCCTACCTCACTTTTCATACTCACAACACTTACATCTCTTCCACCATTACTTAATCTCCGTGTAAATGGAAGGGTGGACATTTACTCTGGGACGGAGGGAATATATCATTACACAGGATGAAACCAGTCCTTGGTGGCTAGAGAACAACTACAAAACACTTCTAGTCTCCTCGTGTACCATGAACCAGTTTGTCTCAAATTCACAACAATGAAGAGATCTGACTTTATCAAAGATTGGTAGGCAAGAGATCTTAATTTTGACGTAAATAAGTGGATATAAAGCGAAGGACGGCAGGAAAAATTAAGTGACTGAAAAGGTTGAGACAAACAACCTGAAGATACTGGTGATAAATCGCAAAAGGAGCCGAGTAGGAAAGAAGTGGGAGGACTTCTTTAATAATACTCCAAGCATCCATATCTGGAGCAGCTATTATTAGGCTACACGATCAAACAGGAATTGAAGATTAAGTTCCAGCAGCAGATTTATATACTCACTCCGTCCCAACATAAATGTCGCACTTGACTTGTCAATGTTTTTAAGATGTGCTTTACTTATTTGTACAATGCATGTTCAATGGTAAAACTGCACTAAGACTGTTTTCTAATTTAGAAATGCAACATTCATTTTGGGACGGAGGGAGTATAAAAGAAAGAACAAAATGGCACCAACCTGGAAAATCCATTTTCTCTCCACATGTTAATGGCTTCTTGGGGTGCTTTCTCTCCTGCTTTTGCTGCTTTGCAAGGTTTTAGAGCAGTTGCTTCATTATTAATTTTCATCAATCCATTCTCATTAGGAACGGTTGTCTCATCCATACTGACGGAGAGTGAAGAATGAGTTGATAATGATTCCTCCTGCACAAAAAGGTCAATCACATATTTTGAACATAAGGCTCCGTTTGTTTGGGGGAAAACATTTTCCGGAAAATGATTTCCCGGAAAATGAAAATGTTTTCCGGAAAATGACATAAACATGTTTTTGGTTGTTTGGTAAATCTAAGGAAAATGTTTTCCGGAAAATATTTTCATATGAGCAAAAAATAATTTAATATGAGAAAAAAAATATTATGAGAAAAAATTTGAAGGGAGGTGGGATGGGTGGTGTTGGGGAGGGGGTAGGGGAGGTGGTGGGGTAGGGGTGGGGGAGGTGTTCAAAAATAATTTTAATGTGTGAAAAGAAAGTTTCTTTTTTGAGGGTGGGTGGATGGTGGGGTAGGGTGGGGGTGGAGGTGGGGGGTAGTAGGGGTGGGGGAGGTGTTCAAAAATAATTTTAATATGAGTGAAGAAGTTTTTTTTTTTTTTTTTTTTGGGGGGGGGGGTGGGGGTTGGGGGTGGGGTAGGGGCGGGGGATGGGGGTGGGAGGGGTGGTGTGGGAAAGGGGCGAGGCGAAGGTGGAGGAGTGTTCAAAAATAATTTTGTGTCATCATTATTTTCCGGAAAATGTTTTCCTTAGGTGGAGGTAAGGAAAACGTTTTCCTTAGAAAAGTGGGAAAACCATTTTCCGGAAAACATTTTCCCCATTTTCCGGTGCTTAACAAACACCGGAAAATGCGGAAAATGTTTTCCGGAAAACAAACGGAGCCAAATATAGTGGACAAATAACATTACAGAACGGGGAAAAAATAACAAACCTTGCTTTGATTCTCATTGCCAGAAGGATCTTTAACCAGGCCACTCGGATTGGAGGTTCCATTTTGACCACCAGAAAGGTCACTGAGAGATGACTGTACAATCCTGGAGCAGAAATGATTGAAAATCAGAAAATGTATAGCGATAATAATCAACGCTTACCAACAAGTTTTAGTAAAATGTAATGGGGTGATAATTGAAGTTACAAGTAACTATTTTTCTAAGGATGATAATGCATTAATACTGTACCTTTTGCAAATTTCATCACTGAAGTTGAATATCCTGACAATTTCGACGGAATATGGCGTTTTTCCAAGATGGGTATTGCACACATAACCAGTTCCTGTCAATCATAGATCTTCATTCATCAGAATCATCACTAAGGACATGGTGCAATATCTCTCCTTAAAACCTGACAATAGATAAGAACCTCAAGGTCCTCAACAAATGACATATCCTAAAAGATGATTCAGCTACATGTATGAGAGTATTAGCATCATTAGGACGGTCGAATGTGAGTGTTCCCTATGTGGGAAGGGTAAAGTATGTTTGGTGTGCCACATAGCTATCAACCTCTAAAAGTAAAGGTCCAGGTGGAAGCCGAGTTGATTAGGTAAAGAGTAGAAAGGTTGATAATAGAGCCTTCTTTCTGTTGCTCACTAAACCAAGTCTTGAGCAAAAAACTTGTCTTAGATGATCGACTGACGCTTAACTGTACAAAGGACCTCTACTTAAAGTGCATATGGGTTGACACGGGAGGTGCTCTCCATAGTTGTCAAAGGCGACCGCCCGCCTCGCCTTTTTGGCGCCTTGGGGGTCGGTCGCCTTTTTGTAGCCAGGCGGGCTGTCGTACGCCTTTCATCACAAGGCGTTCGCTTTGCTCGCCTTTTTTCCACCCGCCTCTCGCCTGCCTTTTGCATTTTTTATCTTTTCTTTTCTTTTCCCCTGTTTTTCATATTTTCATTTACTTTTGCATGACTTAAGAGCTTGATTTATTTTCTCGATAAATATTTAACGGCTTAAGTTTATTTCACATGCTTAAACTAGTACTTGTTTTGTTGATTTGAACATCGTAATTTTAATTCATGCGCCTTTTGTTTTAGAATTCTTTTGAAGTTTGAACTATGTTAGGATACTACTATGTGTGGAATTGTGAAATTTATTTAATTTTTTATTCTTGTTCATAACACGTTTTATGCTTTGTTTATGTGTTTCATGTATATAGATATATATTATTTATCGTTTACTTTTTTTTTTAGTTCTATTTTCCTCCTTGCTCGCCTTTTTGCCGCCCGCCTCTCGCCTCGCTTTTCGCCTTTTCTAAGTACAGCTCGCCCGCCTCTCGCCTTTCGCCTTTGACAACTATGGTGCTCTCAGACGTACCCCACATCAGGACACCTGTCCAATACCTAATGAGAAGAGAAAGAACCGATTGTGGTACCCCACATCAGGACACTTGTCCAATTATCATTAGATGATGACACCAAGCAGGTAACCTCTCACTGTCATCCCAACACTCGTCATAACCTCATTTCTACTAGTAATTTTGTGACAATTGAAAAGTTTCTTGCATAAGACTTGGTCTAGTCACTAGTGAGCACTCTCTATTATCAGCCTTGCCTCATTCTCTTTGCTAATCACTTTTGGCTTTCACCCCAACCTTGACTCTTAAGAAGTACTCCCTCCGTCCCGAAATGATCTTCTCAGTTGCCATTTTTCCTTGTCCCAAAAAGTTCTTCTCATTTCTACAATTTAGGCTTAAATGTGTATAAACACAACATGTCTAGTGAAGCAAGTGTCTACATCCTTAAAAAGTTTGAATAGTCAAATGTGAAGATCATTTTGGGACAGAGGGAGTACTTTGAAAGCTATGTGATACTCCAGGCATACTTCACCCAATACACGTCACATAGAATTACAACATTATCTCGTAAATGTATATCCTTCCTTTGTGCTCAGTTTTTATTCAGATTTCCTTTTTCAATTAAAACCAAAATTCTAAAAACAGAGCCAGTCTATGTTACCTTGAATATTGACCCAGCAGAAATACCCAAAATCGTATGCAATTAATACATTTCTGATACCAAATGCAGTGATTGCAACTATCTTTAGTATTTTCTTGCTGAACTGATGATCAAGATACAGGATACAATCGACTGGAACTATTTTTGAGGTTTTGGTTTAATTTAAACGGATGGACAGAATAAGGAAAGAAACTTACGGATAATTTTCTGACTCTATCCCTCATTAATCACGCCATATATATCATTCTACAATACTCCCTCTAATAACTTCCTATATTTGCAGCTATAGGAAACCAACCTAGCAGGACAACAGGCTAACCTACGTCATTCATGACATTTCATTGTAAGAACTAATACGACAATGTAATGGCTAACAATGTGTTTTGGCAATAATTATTAAACCCCATAATTTGGTCCAATGGTGATCAACCTACATTCACAACAAAATATCCTCTTCCAGATGAAGAACCAAGGTTTTGGAAATTTTGTGGTTATCCCCCTCGCAACATTTTTATGCATGTCCTTGAAAGGGTGTAACATAATTCAATGTGACTGAAGAGAAACATGGCAAAAATGTGTTTTAACTAAAAACATATTAGGCCAAAAGTTCACATGGCCGCAGCTTTATCAGGAGCTCATATAAATATATCTACAAAAGCTACATAGTTAAAATTTACAAACTAAATAAATAAAATGATCTATGAAACCAAAAAAGGGTCCTTCCATGGGGTGCTGAGCTTTCGTTTGGATTTTTTTATTTTCAACTGAAGAGTCCTAACTGGGTGCCCTATTCAAGGAGCCCGATTCCAACATGTAATCATGGATTTTAGCGATGTTCTAACTTTATCCCTCATGTAAAATAAGCAAATTGGATACAACAAAATAACTGTTTTGTAATGGCTACTTCCAAGGGCAACCATGAGTGTCTAAATTATTTGACTCTTTGAGCAGAAGAGATGGAATATCTTCAATTACTCTGCTTCCAAAGAAGCCTTATGATAGAATGAGGATCCACCTTAATCCTCCTATGAACTCTGATACAAGGCAGTATATTAATAACCCCCACAAACTTCAGCATCTCTAAACTCAGCCCAAACAAAGTTAAAAAAGAATGTCGTAGCCTGTTGGAATATCACAACCTATCAGCATTTGAAGAGCTGATTCACCTAATTATATTAACTGTTAAAAAGGTAATGGTCAGATAATGGATAGCGGCTAATATTGCAGGACACAAAGGGAGAAGTGAACGTATAGATATATTATTCACGAGTATATCACAGACATGCTTTATAGCTATGATCTAAAACAAAGAGGGAAAAAAAATAGAAGAGACAGTACACGACATGTCTAGCAAGCCATGCTTAGAAGCAACCAAAGTACCAAACGAAACCAGGTGCATTCAATGATCATAATTCAACAAATGATTTATGCAACTAGGTTGTCATTATTATGATGAAATAGCATACCTCCTAACCGTTCCGCAACCGCGCCGGTAATAATGCCACCAATCATATCCACTACAAGTACATCAGAGTGTGCAGTGACATTAGCGAAGGAGAGAAGCAAAGATAAGGTGTCCACCCGCAAGAATCCGATTCTTTCTGGATACTTCTTGAAGTATGTCTCACATATACTGGGAGAAAAATAAACAAGTCAATATGAGAAGACAAACATTTGCGCCATCAAAGTCATGTAACTAGCACCAATGATTAAAAATCCAACCTGATAAAGCAACAAAGTGTAGGAGATGCATAAATTTCAGGCAAATAAGATTTTCAAAAAAAAAAAAAAAAAAAAAAGAGTATTACTTTCGTCCCAGTTTAAGGTTCTTACTTTCCTTTTTAGTTTGTCCCAGTTTAAGGTTCTTACTTTCCTTTTTAGTCTGTCCCAGTTTAAGGCTCTTGGTTTGCTTTATTCCATAAATGGAAAAGTATGAACATTTTTTGGACAATCTTATCCTCAAAAGTTCATAGAATTACAAAAAAAACATTACTTTCCTAACCTACTTTTAACCCACTTGTTTTATGAATAGTGTTTTGGACAATAATATACCCAACTCAATACTATTGTTGACTCATTTTGCATTGATTTCTTAATAAGCGTGCAAAGTCAAACTAAGAACTTTAAACTGGGATGGAGGGAGTATTAAAAAAAAATGGCAGTTACAATGCAGATGAACAAATGAAACAAACATCACAGAAATCAGGAGCTAGCTTCATAAGGTGAAGAGCATAATAAACTCATCTTGATGCAAAAGCGGTGGATATAAGGTGGTGCGAGTTTACCTTCGTGCAAAAGGGCGCCTTAGCAGTACCTTGGGAGCATATTTCTTCTGCTTCTTAAGCCTATATTTTTCCTGAGAAAAGATCTAATTAGTATGCCGCCCAATATACACAAAAAAGTAAGAATATAGTCCTGTCTTACTTGTGAAAAAGATGTTTTATTCTCGAAGGTTGCACTGTTAGCACAAAGTGCTTCAACAATTTCATCTCCAGTTGCTCCTTGTCTGCATTAAAGATTTGTAGTTATAAATAGCTAGAAGAATGAGAATCACAAACCTACACCATCTTTCTGAGGACTTTTATTTCAAATGTCTATCAGAATAGTTATCCAACCGAACGGAAACTGAAAGAAAATGAATTAAGTCATTGAAGATGGTAGGAAAACGTCAGTCTTCTAATGAGACTATATACTCCCTCCTCCTTAGAACAAATGACCCATTTTGCCATTTTGAATGTCCCATTGGAAAGTCCCATTTTCCTAAAATGGAAATTTTATATTACTTCTTTATTCATGAGACCCACTTGTCATACTCACAACAACTTTCCACTTACTACTCTACCCCACTTTCTCTCACCTTCATACATAAAACACCTACTTTTAGTACACTTTTCCTCAATTCCCGTTCCTAAAATGAAATGGGTCATGTGTTATGGGACTGAGGGAGTATATTGTTTTCCACAAATAAATATGTCAAAGGTTCCAATGTTACCATTAACTTATTTACAACTCAACGACTATTATATAAAGTGCTCAATAAAACAAGCTCCAATAAACTGATACCACAAACAAGAGAATTCTAAAATTTTGCCTTCTATAAATGAACTGAACCAAACAAGACTACCCCCATGTTGTGATGCTCGCACCCTTCAATTTTGCCAAAGTAACCGTGTCCACAGGATATGGGTGTGGGTGTGGGTGTGAGTGTGAGTGTGGCTATTTTAGACTACATTTGGTGTAAGATCATAATATTTTGGAGGATTCGACACTCAAATCCTCAGCGTCAGACACTCGTACCCGAGTCCGAGCATCATAGCCCCCATCAGGCGGACCCAAGAAGGTCCAAGGGGGTGGAAGTGAACCCCCCTAATTTTATGTTGACAGTTAAAAAAAATATTTTTTATTTTTTTTTAGTACTAAGTGAACCCCCCTTTGCTAGTTTCAGCCCACCCCCCTTGCCAAAACAAAATAAAAGAACATAAAAAGAGAGAAATTTGTATATAATTTTTGTCTAATGTATTTTGTGAACCCCCTTGATTTTGGAGCTGGGTCCGCCCCTGGCCCCCATGAAAATAAAAGATTTCATGAAAGGAACATAAGTTATACTCAGTAAGAGACAACAAGAAAGAAATATGTTCTAAAATTGTTTCTTGTGAATAAACCCGACTAACATCTATGCAAATTAGTAATCACGTGAAACGTTTTGTTAAACCCACAGAAGTGATCTTGAATAACATCTACATTATAACAAATACTCCCTCCGTCCCAAAATGACCTTTCCAGTTTTTTTATCGTGACTATTAATGAACTTTGAGCAACAATTTTAGGTTGATTTAATTATCCTAATGAAAATCTAAAACTTGTTATTGATAGTATTGTTGATGGTGTATCAATTATAAGTTTTAGATTTCCATTAATATAATTAAATTTTTAACCTAAAACTATTACTCAAAGTTGATTCGTAACGGCATAAAAAGTGGGAAGATCATTTTCGGGACGGAGTGAGCATATCTAAGAAGTGCAAAGGGTTTCTTGTTTAAGAATGACATGAGAATTCTCGGCAATAGAGGCATTCATGAAAATAAAATATGATAATCACACATGTATTTTGTGGAAATGCAATTTAATAATCCAACCTCCGCAAAGCGTCTATATCTTCACCGGTAAGACTTTGGGCTGTATTATTATCAACTAATGCCCTGTTGTCCTTCAACTCGTCTTTTATTTGAGAACTTGTAGTTTCTTCAGTATTATCACCTGATGTACACAGAGAGATATAATTGTATCAAATTAGCCTTATAAAGGAAAAAAGTTTAGCTAAGATTTTGAATCAGTCAATTTTTAAAAAATGACATTTATGCAGTATCAATTCATTTTCATGCCCTCTAGAACCTGATCCAGAATCATTTAACTGGCATTTGAAACCTCCCAAGTTGGACATGGGCATACTGTTAGTCGGTAAGGACTCATCCAAAATGGGTCAAGCATTGATAATGCCAATATACGAACGCTGCTGTGAGAAGCAACTCAATAACAAACAAGCCTCTCGAATGCTAAAAGCACTATTGACAGGGCACAACTTCCAGGACTCCGTTTCATCATACTACTTACTCGCTCAATTCCCTCAAAAGTAGTCACGGTTTACATTTGGTGTTCCCCAAGAAGAAGTATATTTCTAAATATTAAGTTTCAACATTTTGTCTCGTTGATGAGGCCATACGTGTTTCATGTCACCAGACTCTAAATCTTTTGGGACCAAGACTTTGTCGTCACAATCCTGTAAAAGGCAATATAGAGAAGCAAAAGAACAATACCAAAAAAGAATTGACTTGTCAAATTCAATTTAGTATAAGCAGAGGGAGTAAATTTTGAAAACTGGAGCCTCAGTGACCAACTTTTCTAATCAAATAAGTAAGTTACTATGTCTTCAACTGGCATAACTTAAATTCTAAGGTAAAGTATTTTCTAGTTATTACACAGAAATGTTAGAGCATCTGTTTTTTCTTATGGCAAAGAGAAGTGCTCTTTTATTTGATCCATAAATTTCAGGAGTTCTTTGTTCGCATTTTGTCACTTTTCTTTCTGCAATCCCACAGAATTGCAATACCACACTACAAAATACATAACCAAACTTATCATTCAGATTTTTAACGAGTTTATTTACTTTGTCAGAACGATTTAACTGACCATTCACCATTATAAGGTCATTTTACATTTTCTAAAATATATATATATATATATATATATATATGACCCAAAAGAAAAATCGATTGAGTGAACACAAAAAATCCAAACTTTTTGCAGCAAAAGTAGAAGCAAACCTTCAGTGGAAGGAAGAACACGGGACAAAAACGGTCCTTTATTTCCATTCTCAACTTGAAACAATGTACCAAAAGCACATCCAATCAATGGCTTAAGAGAACAATTCTTATTCCCAATTTTCACTACCCTGCATTGCCCAATCACAAATCAACATTGAATTCGAAATCAAACCACTTAAAAAAACTAATCTTTTCATAAAATCAATAAAATTAAATTACAGAAAAGTACTCACGAGCCGGCTGTGAGGCGAGAGAAAACAAGGCGGTCGCCGTCATTGATGTCAAGCAAGACACTGCAACCTTCCCAAGTGAGTCTAGGGTTTCGAATTGAATTTTCTCCTGGTTTATTAATCTGCGACATACTTGTCGCCGAATTAATGGATAAATAATCGTGAGATACAGTGCTGGGGTGGTATGAATTAGGGCAAGATTGATTGTTGGCTTGAATTAATTAGTGAGGTTTTGTATTGCCTTGATTGAAAGGGAAAGTTAAAACCCTAGTTCAGGGTTTTACAGTTTTGAGGTTTCCAATTTCGTGTCCTTGTATACTGTAGGAACTAGGAATGAAGGCTCGTGGCTTTATTTAGGAAAAGTTTTTATAAAAAAAAATCGGATTTTTCCCCTAGGCCCCTAATGCCAGATTTTATTACAAATAAAACCTTGCCCAGATCAAATGGGCAAAAACTATATACACAGCCCGGTAAATACACAGCCCATTTAATTCCATCGCTGCCCTTGCACGTCTCGTGTATACTTACACGAGATGAGAGCTTACATCTCGTGTACATATACACGAGATACATCTCGTGTAAGTACACACGAGATGAGATCTCGTGTATGTATACACGAGATGTAAGCTTTCATCTCGTATAAGTATACACGACATAGGCATCTGAGCCTGCTTTTTCACAACCGCAACAGCAAAAGCAACAATAAACATAACTTGGAATGAAATTTGATTCTCAAATAGGACATCTCTACAAAACATCAATAGACCATTACGCATATACTATCGCCTAATTGTATACGAAATGAAAGTGTTAACAAGGATAAGCATATAATTCAAACATTCATACAAACTGGATAAATCAAAAACCATTACACATATACTATCCTATATGTAATCTTCTTTGTCTTCTTGCATCGGTATCCTCCTCATAGAGTTGACTGAACTCTGCTATCCTATCTTGGTATGGGAGGAGTAGTTGGCTTGCGGTTGGATCACAGCGGTTCCGATAAAGGTTTGGTGGTGGTGGTATTAGGTAATCATTGCCTAACATGCGCAGCTGCAAAAGTAATAACAGTTAAATACAAGACAATGAAATATAATGAATATAAGTAAGACAACTAAATATAACTAATATAGATGAGACAATTAAGTTTCATACCGCTATAAAATGGTTTCCATTGACTTGTCTCACCACAACTGTGTTCACCGGTGGTTGTACTGGTGCAGTCACTGGAAGGCATAACATACCACCGCTAGTCGAGTAAGAAATGAACGCCACATTATACCTCGTGGCAATGATGTGCCCAAGATCTGGGAGCTCCATCCAATAATCACTGGGCGCCGTCCGGCTATAGCAAGCAATCTTACGTAAGAGTTCTCTTACCGATATCCAAGGTAGAACTCTTTCGTAAAGGTCTTGGCGAGCAAGCACCTCATTGTAACATTCTGTGCGCACTTCAGCCCACTTCTCCTCATCTCCGTCTATCTGTGCTGCTACGGCTCTATAGCCACAATGTCCATCTGATGCCACATCTATGATGCCTCCAATACGCGGGGTAATGAAAGGCGGAAAAGACTCTACATACGGGGAGCTGTATAAACTAGTATAATTGGGCTGTCCATTTCCCTCTCCACGACCCTGACCCTGATCCCGTCCACGTCCTCGACCTCGACCTCGGCCTCGACCCCGTCCTCTCCCACGACCGGAAGGAGCTACTGGTGGATGAGACGTAGGAGTACTAGCAGGGGTAGATGGTGTGGGTCCTGAAGGTGATTTCCGTTTGCGGGTGGACTCCGAACTCGCTTGGGTTGATGCAATGAATGCACATCTAGACCTGAAAATAGGGCAAAGAAAAAAGAGTGAGAAGCATTCATACTGTTATTTGAAAGTGTTAAAAAAAAATTGATGCTGCTGCTGATGTGTCTCGTGTAAGTCCACACGAGACATATCTCGTGTGGTTTTACACGTGACAAGTCTCGTGTAATACAACACGAGATATGTCTCGTATGGACTTACACGAGACACATCAGCAGCAGTTAAACAATAGCAGCAACACAACAGCACAACAGCAACAATACAACAGCAAAAAATTTGAGACATGATTGAATGAAGATATATACCCTTTGCCAGTCGAGGATGGTGTAGCGGGGACTCCAAAAAATTTGTTAGTATGCTCCCAATCTGACAGTTCTCTGGAACTTCCGGCCCGGGGTTCATTCGGCTTTGAAATATGATCCGGCTCCATCGTTTTGAATAACTGTCTCCTTACCGGTTCAGGCTCCTTAGATGAAGGGTTGTCTACTTCAATGTCCAACTTCTTCCAAAACTCATGAATCGTGGACAGCTCAATCCGTCCCTGACACTCCTCTATCTGTGCAATCTCATGACTACATGGAAGTCCATGTGTCCGCCTGTAGTAACACCCGCAGGCAGCCTCAGTGATTACATAACCCCCATTATGACGCTGCTTGATTTTCTGAATTCGATCATGCTCTTGTCTGATAATGCGAAAGGCTACCGTTGACACTCTAGTGAATATGTTGCGATATAGATTGCGGGTCCTCAAATCAATTGGATATCTGGTCCTTGATCTATTCATACCCTGTTTGATAGTTTTTAGCTGGATATCTATGATTTTATGAGCCTTTTTAAACAGTGTGTCAAAAGTAGAAGAAGCACTCCCTAATGCCTTCTTCAACCTGTTATGCTCACCCTCAGTCCTGTTTGTGGTATGGGTCCCGAAGTGTGTTAACACATCCGTGTGCATGGACAGAATATTCTGAGAGTACAAATTAAGCCATGTCTCGCGAAGGTAATCCAATAGTGCAGGACAAGATCTGAAACGGTCACGAAGCTCTGCCCAACGTAAGTCCCATTCGTCGGGGTTAGGGGCTGAGATTGCATAATTGAACGTCCTCATGAATGATTCTGCGAAGTCCTCGCTACCTGTATGCTCCAACCCTTTCCTTCTAACATTCATTTCGATATGCCTCCGACACAAGAAGTGTGCGGTGTGGGGAAAAACTGTACGGAGAGCGCTGATGAAACCCAACTCACGATCAGTAACAAAAACTGTAGGCAACCGGGGAGGTGTAAACAGACTGTGCAAATTGTTCAATGCCCATTCGTAATCACCCGTACTCTGATGCCTGAGGAACGCAGACGCTATTGTGAAATTATGCCCGGTGGAAGTAAAACCTACAAACTGCAAGTAGTACAGTCCGTAGCAGTTGGTGTAGTGAGTGCAGTCACCCTGTACAACATATGGAAAACAGTTCAGAATCTTCATTGCTAATGGGTGAGAGAAGAATATGTCTTCGATCATGCCAGTCTCAGCGTCTTCCCTCGTGTAGCTAGTATATTCATTATCTCTGAGTAACTTAAGGAATTGTTGTAGCGGGTTCCTCCCTTGTCGTTCCCCTTCTCTATATTTTGACACGGCATTCCGGACGTGCATCGGAGTGCTCACGTTCTTCTCATCCTGCATCTTTAGCATTGCCACAATGTCATTTGGACGCACTGAACATTCACTCCTGCCAAACCTGATCTCCGTCACCGTAACGCTTCTGGTACCCCTTATGACCCTTTGCCAAAACGCATAACTCGGTCGCCATGGGGGGCAGTCTGGGGATCCTCTGCTGGTACCCGAACTGCCTAGTCACACTATCAGGCATATACGCCTCTGTGATGTCACAAAAGCGTATAACACCCCTGTAGTATGAAACAGGCAGTATCGCGTTCGACCCGGTCCCATAAGGAGTCCAAATAACCTGTGAGTAGACATTGTTAGGCAAAGTCAACAGAATATCGGAAGGAACGACACAAAAACGTATAATAGTTTTAATATGAATAACTCACACTGTCAGCCCCCATCCTGTCAAGAATGCGGCGATACTGCACAAGATGATCGAACGTCCTCCCAGCCGAATCATCACGATACCATCTACGGGCTCTCGGCTGCCCCTGCTGCCAATGGGGGTCAGTAACTCGCCGAAAACCCGGAAAGTACTCGTATATCCAGGACTGAGATGTATGTAAAAAAGTATTAAATACTACTCAAATGCAACATTTAATAACAGAGGGGGGGGAAGTAGACAGTAAAAAGATAGTGAATAGAGTAAGATGTACCTCTAGGAGAGCCGCACAACCGCCCATCTGCTTGCATCCGGATCTGGACGCCTTCCCCAACTCTCGGTACATATATGCCAAAGTGGCTGATCCCCAGGAAAGAGTAGGGAGGCTGGCTAGATCCATGCACAGGGGCAGGTAGGCTGCGGGCACCTTATCCCCGCTCTTGTCCACGAACATCGTGCAACCCAATAGGTGCAGAATATACGCGGACGCACGATGGGCATCTGTCATGCCGCCTCTACGCTGAGTAAATAGACGCCTGACATCCCTCAATAAATAACCAATGCCGCTCAACTGGAGGTGTCTAGATATGCCAGATACGTCAGGCGCTGGATCCGTATAGCGAACAACTCCACCATCAATCCTGACACTTGTAAATTGAAGGTGCAATAACACATTTTAGTATAAGAGATGAATGTAGACAGTTCATATAATATATGTAGACATTTATATAATTGTGAATGGAGTATCGAAGCGATGTTATAAAAACATACCCAGGATATGAAAACTGTCATGTAAAGTAATCGTCATCTCCCCCCACGGCATGTGGAACGAGTTAGTCTCAGGTGACCACCGTTCCAAAAATGCCGTTAGGAGGGCATGGTTAGGCCTATGAATGACGGAATCATGCAGATGCTGGAGGCCAGATGCATCTACTGTTGGTAGTGGTGCCCTAGGCACGTTTAATAAACGTTGTAATTGTTATCATTTATTTCATATCAATAAAGAGATGGTTTTGATTATTATTATTGTTCATGTTTACTTATAATAATCTCCGTCCCTAGTACTTGTTAAGCACTAGTATAAAGGCTAAATGATCATGCGATGATCATGTTAGATTTATGGGTACTTGTTTGGAACAAGGTACTGGACATGACCCGCTGTATGAGATTTATGTCATGGTCTATGTCGAACATATATCTCATATTAGTTATGTCATTTGAATCCTTAGACATGAAGTTATTATAGTCTTCCACTTGATGAACATTATGTTTGACATATTCAAACGCTACCTTTAACCGGGAAGTTATAAAGGGTATGATTGGCATAATCGGATTCACGTAGGGAAGAATAATAAGCTAAATGGATTTGTCCCTCTTCGGAGAGATGTCAAGCTTGGGCCTCTCGTAGGAATGGTGTTGATGAAATGTTCGGACGGACTCAAATGAATTGATTGGATCAATGGCATTTGGATTATCAACATATTCGGAATCGAGAAAGTATTGAACAAAACAAGTTGACTGTTTGACCATGACTTGTGTTCAATGACGTCGAGGACAAAGGGATTATGACATATTCTAAAGGAATGCGAACTTGTATCTAGTTATACTATTTGGGTAGGTATGACGGTTTGCTAGAACCTAATCATATCTTATGGTTTCATGTTTGAACCCATTGCCAACTTAGTATAATCCTAGAGGGTCACACACAATAGAACGAATCTTTAAAAGGACTAAATTTGAATTTTGGAAATTCTGGACATTCTGGGGAAGTGGGCGACCGCACAGTGCCGACTGGGCGGCCGCACACTTAGCTCAGATTTGTACCAGTTTGTTTCAGATAAATGTGCGACCGCACAGTGTATTCTGGGCGGCCGCACAGTACTGTCGGCTGGCACTTTCTTAATTCGATTTGGAATGTCTTTTGACACAAGATTCCTATTTGGAATAGGTCTTGCTTGTGTATAAAAGGATGAGTTCGGCCAGAACTTCAGTCATTGCCTTTTGTGAGTCTCCAAAGAGTTTGAGAGAGGTTTTACTTTGTTCTAAGACATCCTTGGTCAAAGAACAAAATAATACACAAGAGAGAAAATTCCATATAGTTCAAATTCATTGTGAAAACATGTTTCACAATTTGGTCTAGCAACCAAGATCAAAGAAGTTCATTTGATATTCGTTCGAAGTGTGGATACCGCTAGAGGGTGAAAATCATCATCTTCAAAGTTCGTGTTCAAGCTTTGTGATCGTAATCAAGTCTTCAAATCTCCACCAAAGACCAAGAGAAAATTTAATAGCCATCAAGGTTTAGTTTTATCCTATATTCATGTTATTGTATTTGATTTAATCATATGAACGGATCTATGGGCTTTGGGTTTCAAAATTTTAAATGCTAAATTCCGCTGCGCATGTTACTACGAAACCCAACATCTACGAGGGCCAGCCAGGCTCTATCAGGAACCGGCTGCTCATCACGCTTGAACCTGTTCATTCGAAACAAAAAATATTATCAGTACTCAAGAAAAGCAGCATAGGATGATAATTAATAAAATATTTAGAGTGTGTGGTATAAATAACTTCAATATTTAAAACATTTCACATTAATGCTAAGCTTACTGTGCAAGATGCGTGAGTCTCGTATGGAAAGTCAACAATCCCTCAGTAGTAGAGTCACCCCAAATCTGTCTGGCTCGGTGGTCACCGAACCCGTACATCAGTGAAACATCCTCTGGCCCACCACCGGGGTCCCTCTGAAGCTGCCATGATGGTGGCGCATCCTGACCCCGCCTCCTCCCGTGTCTCAGAGGTCTAGGCGGCTCTACTACATCATCATCCTCATCATCCTCCTCCTCCTGCACCCCCACCTCCACCTCCTCCTCCTCCTCCTCCTCATCATCCTGCCCCTCCCATCCTCCTCCCCATCATCACTATCACTCTCCTCCTCCCCATCATCACTATCCTCCTCCTCCTCCTCACTATCCCCATCGACCGCCGCCTCCTCCTCCTGAACATCATCAGCTGCTGCCTCCTCCTCCTCCCTCTCCTCCTGCTCATCATCAGCTGTGGCATCCTCGTCATTCCGAGCCTTGCTCCGGTTTTCTCCTCTCTCCAAACGCTCTTCAGCCTTCCTCTTTCTAGCTGAAACGGTCATAGGATCACGTGCCTACAAAAAACACAAATAAGAGACAATACATTAGCGACAATTACAGTAGATTAAATAAATGAACACAATGCTGACTGATAATTCACAATGCTGATATTCAGAAGGATGACATCTCGTGTAACACCACTCGAGATGCATCTCGAGTGGGTTTATACGAGACTTGTCTCGTGTAAACACACCCGAGATGCATCTCGAGTGGTGTTACACGAGACACACCAAAGCCATCAAACCCAAACATCCCAGATTAATAACAGAAAAAAAATAAATCCCAAAGAGTGTGTTGTGTACATTTTGTTCGCAATTTGAATAATTTTGTAGTTGAATCCAATTTCAATTTTACATTTTTCAAATTATGTTTAATTGGGATTATAGAAATGTAAAATAAGGTTAAAAATTGCTTACCTTTTTCACAGGCGCTGTAGACGAGCTAGTCCCGGCGGCGATGTGGGCGGCGGTCCCGGCGGCGGCGGTCTTGGGTATTTTAACTTTCACCATTTCAATTTCGAAAGTTTTTTTTTTTTTTTTTTTACTGTGAGAGAGAGAGGTGAGAGAGAAAAACAGAGCGAGAGAAAGAACGACGGTGACAGAGACGGTGAGAGACAGACGTTAGAGAGAGAGACTATTCGTTTCTTTCTTCATCGTTGTTTCAAACTGAGAGAGAGAGGGGGGGGGGGGGTTAGGGAGCGAACGTGAGGGAGAGTGAAATTGAAAAAAAAAAGAAGATATATATATGGGTACTTTGGTAATTTAATGGGGCTGTTGAAATAAGGGGATGTGTATATAAATATATCCGATCAAATGCCACATAAGGAGCTGGGCGAGATTAAAATTCCCCCACACCCATGATGACCAGTCAAATAAAAATCCTAAAAACCCTCCCCCCTCCCCCCTCTCACACTTTTCACACACCGCACACACACACACTCTCTCTCACACACAAACTTTCTCTCTCTCAACCCTCGCACCTTCTCTCTTCCTCCTCCGATCGCCGCCGTCGATTCTCTCTCTACGCCCAACGCCGTCTACTCCCTCCTCTCCCAATGTCAACTCATCGCTCTCTCTCTCTCTCTATATATAACACGCAACTGATGCGCTTTCTCTCTCTAACCCCTCATCTCCGGCGACCAGAACTTCACGTCGCCCCTCCCTCTCGATGTTTCTGACCTTGCACGAAGCCAGACCTCCATTGCTGGCTCTCCGGTAGGCGATGAGGTCACGTCCGGCATTAGATCTGTGTAGATCTGGAGTGATTCTCTCATCTCCGATCAATACCTAAACGACGGCGTCGTTGCTATGTCTCCGGTGACTAATTTTATGTAACGATTTTCTAGAGTTCATGGAATTGCAACAGTTAGCGACTAATTTCACATTGATTTTAACTGTGTTTGAAGTCGGTTTGGATGTGGCTTTGGGGGAGGGGAGGCTGGGGTGGGGTAGGGTTCATGGCGGGTTGGGATTTGGGAATATGGAGTTGGGGTGCTGAGAAAACTTCAAAGGAGGGGACGGTGGACTAGGTGGGGGAGGGCATTAGGGCAGATCTTATGAACACATGTTTCAATGAGACTGAATAAAAGTCTTATAATACACATTATTATTCATTAGAGCAAAATCTTATAAACAGCTTCAAATAAGACTTTAGTCTTATGAACATGTTCATAAGACTTTGACACTTATATATTAAATGTGTTAGTTATAAGAGTTTGATTGATGTTTAACCAAATTTGACAAAAAAAAAAAAAACTATTATTTTTTTGTAAAAAAATGAAAAAAAATAATTTTTGTAACTCTTATATGATAATTATGTGTAAGTAATAAGAGTTTGACTGCTGTTTGACCAAGTTTGACAAAAAAAAAATTATTATTTTTTTGTAAAAAAATGGAAAAAGTGATTTTTTTTTCTCTTATGTGTTAGTTATAAGAGTATGACTGCTGTTTGATCAAGTTTGACCAAATTTTATTAAAAAAATTTATTATTTTTTTGTAAAAAAAAATGAAAAAAATATTTTTTGTAACTCTTATGTGTTAGTTATTAGAGTTTGACTGCTGTTTGACCAAGTTTGACCCAAAAAAATTATTATTATTATTTTAAAAATGATTTTTTTTTTTTTAACTCTTATATGATAATTATGTGTAAGTAATAAGAGTTTGACTGCTGTTTGACCAAATTTGACCAAGAAGACTTGTTATTTTTTGTAAAAAAAATGGAAAAAGTGATTTTTTTTAACTCTTATGTGTTAGTTATAAGAGTTTGACTGTTGGTTGACCAAAAGTTTTTATATTTTTTTTGAAAAAAAATGATTTTTTTTTTTTTGGTAACTCTTATATGATAATTTTGTGTAAGTTATAAGAGTTTGACTGTTGTTTGACCAAATTTGACCAAAAAATTTATTATTTTTTTTTTTGTAAAAAAAATGGAAAAAGTAAATTTTTTGACTCTTATGTGTTAGTTATAAGAGTTTGACTGCTGTTTGACCAAGTTTGTCCAAATTTGACCAAAAAAATTATTATTTTTTTGTAAAAAAATCAAAAAGTATTTTTTTAAACTCTTATATGATAATTATGTGTAAGTTATAAGAGTTGACTAAAATTTGACCAAAAAAGTAAAGTTGGGAAGAGATATGAGGGTATTTTAGTCTTCTTACATCATTTTCCTAGTGAGGGGTGTATGAGGAATTTTCCATCTGGATTTTCTTATTTGGGTTTGAATCTGGGATCAGGAGCCTTAGAGTCCAAAGCCCCAAAAAAATCACACATAGGATTATATTACCGTACGGAAATACAAATGTATGAGTTGGAGATGGGCATTTCGGGCCCAAGCCCGCGGGCGGCCCGTCGGCCCGTCAACCCGCGCCCGTCAAACCCTAAACCCGTGAGCCCGCCTCCCGAACCCGGCCCTTGGCCCTTGCATTTAACGGGCGGGCCGGACCTTCAATATATCCAACGGGCCGGGCTTGAGCCTGTGGGCTCAAACCCGTGAAACGGCCCGCGCCCGTAGCCCTTGAAATTTCAAAAATAATTAGTTTATTTATTTATTTGAATTTCTGAAAATAGTTTATATTATTTATAAAAAGTAACTAAGTTAATTTATTTATGCATTTGAATTATTACTTAATTATTATAATTTTTTAAATGGAGTATGTTTATATTTTAATAATTTATTCATTGAAATTGTAAACTTATTTTACAATTTTAATTTGATTTAATTATATACCAATATTACTAGGCCATTTATATTTTTTACTGAATTATAAATTAGATTGTGAGGTCTTCAATATTTTTAAATATTTGTTTGCATTTTTCTCTATTTTTCTAGAATTTAAAAAAAAAAAGAGGAAAAAAGAGGAAAAAACCGTTATACCCGTTGGGTAAAAACCAAGGGTTTAAGGACGGGCCGGCTGTGCATTTTTTAAACGGGCCGAGCCGGGTTTAGCCCGCGGGCTCACTCTTCACGGACGGACCCAAGCCCATCTGCTTGCGGGTTTGGTAAAAAAAGGGCCGGGCGGGCCTGGTTACCCGTGAGGCACATCTCCAGTATGAGTAGATCTCCACATATGTCGGAGATTCAACCCATATGATGAACAAATCGTCAACCGCTACAATGTCATTTCTAAATACATAATAAAAGTAAAAAGAGAAATGACAAATGATAGTGCTCATACTTGAAGTCACAATGCCACCAAAGATGTTAGTATCCTTAAAAAGCCCTTGATCACCCAAAGTTTGATTGTGATGACTATTCTCAATCTTCCATGTTGTAACTCGCTTAACAATATCGAGGGACGCACAGAAGTCTCTCCAAGCATATCTTGGCATTGACATAATCTCCCATCGATGAATATTTGACGTTGAAAACACACTAATATGAGGCCTCTGGGTTATATATAAATGGCCAACCAAACTTCACAGACAAAGAAAGATTGAACAACTGAAGATCACGAAAATGCAAAGATGATTTCATAGGTACTGACAAAAAACAAAAGCAAAAAATCAAGGCTCCCATTAAGGAGAGAATGCAAAGGCTCTCACTACGGAGAGAAGCCAAAAACATCAAACACCAATTTACTAGAATTTCTCTTAATGCAAAGGCACTATATCGATATCCAGAACCGTTGATAAGTTCCAACTATTTACAAAAATGTCACCGCGCATTTTTTAAAAACACGTTTTTCCTGAGCGTTTCATAAAACGCCTTTTACGCAAGATTTTGGCCATGCTAATTAACTCCCTTAACATTTATTAATTTTTTTTAATACAACTCCATTAACATTTAGTTGACCACCATTTACGCCTTTAATAATTATTCACTTTTTCTCATATATTCAAATTTTCCTTTTCACCTTTTTCGTTTCGTTTATATTATTTGCAAGATCATAGATAATTCATTCTAATCATACGATGATGTAAAAAGTCAACTAATATCGTTCATTAAGCTTTCCTTAATTATCGCATCCATTGATCTCAAAAGTTAAAATTGTACTAATAAACTATGAAAATTACTCCTATGTTGTACTCCTTTTGTTCACTATAAATGTTAAAAAAAAAATCATTTTAATTTAAACATTTTTTTAAATATTCATTTTAAACAAATAGTAGGTCTTATGAAACACGTGTTTTACTTTAAAGATAGGAAAAACGTGTTTTTCTTATAAGTCGGCAATGTATGTCGGTAAGAGTAGGCATCGGCAAGGTTCACCTTGGTACTGGTTGTGATATCTGGAAGCTTTCAAAATATTTATCAAAAGTGCCAGTGTTTATGTTAATAAGTGTCAGTGCTTGTATTAATAAGTGTCAGTGTACATGGCTGACACTTTTTAACACTAACACTGGCACTTACGACAAGCGTCAGTTATTTAAAAAAATGTCACCGCTTGTTTTAAAACAACTTCCCGTTTATTAAAAAATATTATCGCGCCATTTTAAAAAACACGTATTAGGTGAAGATATGGAAAACCCCGTCCCCCCCCCCCCCCCTTTTTCACTTGAACAAAGGTAGTAAATCAAAATTGTCGAAAGTAGAATTATTACGTTTGTACTTAAGTTTTTTTTTTTTTTTTTTTTTTTTGTGTGTGTGTGCGCGCGCGCGCGAGTGGATGGTAGTAGGCTAAAAACAAACCTCTGACTTCTAACTACTCCAACTAAAGAGATAATAATGTATAATAATTTATTAAATTGAGTGGGGTTTTATTGTTCATATCTTATGCTCCCTACTTTCTAAAATAATCTTGATTTTTTTTCAAGGTAATCTTGATTTGTGTATTATATAGTTTCCTTCTAAAAATGATAGAATTACAACTTTCTTTATGAAATTTGAAGCAATAAATGATTGATGCTTCACTTAAAATAATACTCCAAAAAATAATAATCACACTTTTAATTTTACCAATATTTTATAAAACAATGATTATCCTCATGAAATTTAGAAAGTTATATTGATAGTATTTTATAGCGCATGAATGGTAATATTTAAGATTTATAAAAATAATAATTTTTTTATAAAATTTAAATTTAGGTTCAAGTAAATTTACCATCAAAATGAATATGAAATTACGTTTTGGGATGCTGGTGTATTAATAACAAATTTTAGATTTTAATACAATGGATCGAAGATTAACAAACAAACTTAAATTTAACTAAGAGAAAATTTTGAGGGAAACTAGTTTCTTCATAAGTTATAAAAAGTCATGTTTTTATAGGGGTTAAAGTTTAGGGTTTAAGGTTTAAGGTTTAGGCCTTTTAGGATTTAAGAAGAGTTAAAAAACATGATTTTTTTATAATTTATGGAGGAACTAGTTTCCCCAAAACCAACTCTTTAACTAATGGGGTGGATATGGTTGAGTTGCTGACCAATTTTCTCGAGTTCCATTTGCCCACAAGAAGATAATTGTAAAATGACAAAGTGTGGGGAAAATTTGATTGAGTTGGATAGCTAGCTCCACTAAAACAAGGGTTGAAGAAAGCAATTTGACAAAACAAGTCATCCACTATATTCTTCCTTGGGGTATATTATGTCCCTTAATTTTTGGCTCTTTCTTTTTTGTTCAATTCTTTCTATTTTGATTCCGATGTATGTTGTGTATTTGTACTTGAGCCTCAAAGTGTTGTAACCATCATTATCCAAAAAATGGCAAAGAAAAAAATGAAATTTGTTTTTGTAAAATTTATTTTTACTATTTTGGTGTTATTTTTATTTTTTTAAAGCCATAGAAATCTTTTATATAATCGAGAAAATAGGTTCAGAACCAATAAAATGTTAGATCATTATGGCTTGCAACACAAATTATTTAGCACTTCCATAAATAAAATCATGTCTATAATATTAATATAAAGTATAGT
Organism: Campanula takesimana; assembly: GCA_026119855.1. Lineage (NCBI taxonomy): Eukaryota > Viridiplantae > Streptophyta > Magnoliopsida > Asterales > Campanulaceae > Campanula > Campanula takesimana. Next base: position 594,412 of record JAOWBW010000226.1, read on the forward strand.
CAACAATAATAAAATGTGTAGAATTCCTTTTGATGTATAATTATCTAATTGTGATGGGCAAAATGGTAATACAACATCATCAAGCTTGAAATGGTAGCTTGAAAGGGTGTGGTCCCTAAGTGAAATGTCACCTTGTCTCCTATATAAAGGGTCTTCCATCAACCCTAGAGACTACTTGATTTCTTATTCTCTCATACTAAATAATCTTCATTATTGCTAAGAAGACATTGTGAGTTTAAGAGACATTATCATTTAGAAGATCATTTTCCTACATATTCTTCTTCATCTTAAGTTCTCCCTTCAAGTTATTGCTATGGATTCAACAGGTATATTCCTAACGCTTCCGCTTCATCTCTTCCTCAATCTTTTACTAAATATGAGTGTGGCATTCAGGGGTATAATATTGTTCCAACAATTGGTATCAGAGCCCCGCTCATTTTTAGTTTGAGTTGAGTTCTTTAAAGAAAGCTTTCATGCTTTACTTTGATTCATTTTCCCTGTTGAATCATAAGGTTTTGATGTTGATTAGGACTCTTATAAAGTACTAATGATCTTCATCTAAAATTAAGAAAAATGGTTTGAAAGTTTTGTTCATTAAAACTCAATGATTCAAGTGTGACTATCCCTTCATAACATGGTTTTATGTCTTGTGCATACCATGTGGATCTACTCACTTGATTCCATTAAATTTAAAACAATATTATCCTTAAATAACATGGTTTTATGTTTTAAGTACATACCATGTGGATCTACTTGTTATTAAATGCCTTTTGGAAAATTTGGACAAAAATCAAAGAAGTGCAGATTTTTTTTTTTGTTTTTGGCACGGTCGTGCCATTTGTTTGGCACGGTCGTGCGCATGCATTTCTTGAACCGGTGCGTCTGAATAGTGCTGGTCCGGACGGGTGTCTTGTTTAAACCGGTCGGACCGGTTCGTTTGGCACGGTCGTGTCTTTGTTTTAGCACGGCCGTGCTCTTTGTACCGTGAAAACATGCATTGTCGGATAATTTTGTCACGGTCGTGCATCATTTTTTAGCACGGTCGTGCAAAGTGTGCCGCAAGAAGAATCAGAATTTAATTTTGCACAATTTTTTTTTTTGAACAAAACGTTCATTTTTCAAACCGTAAAGCTTGGATTAATTATATGCTTAAATAATTTTATTCATTATTTAAATAATATTATCACCTAAGTGATTAGCGTTATTTAAATGCAAAATTATTAAAGTGTTGAATGTTTAAGATATGAATGACTTGAATTTTCCAAAGAAGATCTTGACATTTGACTAACGATGGTATATCAGGCTGGAAACCTTGACTGGTCTCCTCAACCATCCGAACGGATTGGTGGAACGACTAAGGTTGAACAACGCCACGTACTAAGAAAGTCTTAAGCATTCATGTGATGACATATAAAATGAACATTTAGTAATTTTATTAAATGCTTAAGACTACCCAAAGGAAGATTAAGCATTTAATCAAATATTGTTCAAATTACTTGTCATCTAAAGTAATTATTTATGAGTCAATTCGCAATCCAAAGATTAGTTTTGATGTCATGTTAATTGCTTTATTGATGGATTTCATTTGATATAATTAATCTTTTAATTCATAATGTAGTTACTTATTATTGTTTTGTATTCATTATTGTTCTCGATTCCCAGATTTACTTAACGCTTCTTCTATTACTGCTGCGATGAGCACAATTCCGATGCTTAATGGGACAAACTTTAAAACTTGGAAAAACAAAATTACTATGATCTTGGGCTGCATGGACATAGACCTCGCATTTAGGGAGCCTATTCCTCTTCCTTTTAGTGAAGATAGCACCGCTGAGGACCGTTTGAACTCTGAGAAGTGGAAACGCTCTAATCGCGTAAGTCTTATGATCATGAAAAATGTCGTTCCGGAGGTATTTCTTAACAGTGTCCCCGAGGACGTTGATGCTAAAACCTTTCTTGAGACCCTTGAACGGCGCTTTGCCAAAAGCGAAAAGTCGGAAACAAGTTCTTGTTTAAGAAAGCTTGTTTCCATGAAGTACAAGGGTACCGGGAACTTAAGGGAGTATATTTTAGAAATGCTTCACTTATCAACTAAACTAAAAGGACTTAAGTTAGAGATATCGGAAGATCTTCTCGTCCATTTAGTGTTGATTTCTCTTCCTCCTCAGTTTGGTCACTTTGAGGTGACCTATAATTGTCAGAAAGACAAGTGGGATATTAATGAATTAATCTCACATGTGACTCAAGAGGAAGATAGGTTGAAGCAACCTAAAATTGAAGGTGCTCATTTAGCATCCACCTCTTCTCATGGGACTAAGAGAAGAGGGAAGGAAATTGCGGTAACAAGCAATAAGAAGCCTAAAGGATCATCTGATGATCGTAAGGAAAAGAAGTGCTTCTTTTGCAAGGACCCTACGCACATGAAGTATGACTGCCCTAAGTATCACGCTTGGCGTGCTAAGAAAGGTATGTCATTTGGTCTTGTTTGTACTGAGGCTAATTTAGTTTCAATTCCTTCATATACATGGTGGTTGGATTCTGGTGCAACAACTCACATTAGTATGTCTATGCAGGGTTGCCTGAATTACCGAAGACCTAGCGAGGATGAAAGATTCATCTATATGGGAGCTGGGAACCCGGTAGAAGTCATAGGCATTGGAACCTTTAGATTGTTGTTAAGTACATGATATTATTTTGTATTAAATAATACTTTTATTGTACCTTCGTTTAGAAGGAATTTAATATCTATCACTGTTTTGGACAAAGAGGGTTACTCTTGTTCATTTGGTAATAATAGATGTGATTTATATTTCAATTCCACTATTGTTGGTACTAGTACTTTATCGAGTAGTGATAATCTTTATTTGCTTAACACTACTCAAACAATCAATGAGTCCCATAATAATGAAACTAAATCTAAGAAGCGAAAGTTTTCAAGTGAAAATTCTTATACCTTATGGCATAGGCGTTTGGGTCATATCTCCAAAAGGATAATTGATAAGCTTGTGTCAGAAGGAATCATAAATAAACTTGATGTTCCTGAAAAGGACTTTTACATTGAATGCCTAAAAGGAAAGTTTACAAACTCGAAAAGAAAAGTATCCTCGAGAGCATCAAGCGTCTTAGAACTAATACATACATATATTTGTGGGCCATTCCCTTCTCCTTCTTGGAATGGTCAACAATATTTTATTACGTTCATAGACGACTACTCTCGATATGGATACATTTATTTACTTCATGAAAAGTCTCAATCTTTGGACGTTTTCAAGTCTTTTAAAGCCGAAGTTGAAAATGAACTGGGTAAGACTATTAAGAACGTTAGATCCGATCGTGGTGGTGAATACTATGGTCGGAATGACGGTTTGGGAGAACAACGTCCGGGTCCTTTTGCTCGCTATTTAGAAGAGTGTGGGATTGTCCCTCACTACAAAATGCCGGGTTCGCCTAGCATGAATGGTGTAGCTGAGAGACGTAATAGAACCCTTCAGGAAATGGTAAGAAGTATGGTTCCTAATACTTCTTTACCTCACTCATTATGGGGCGATGCTTTAAAAACCGCAACTTATCTTCTCAATAGGGCTCCCTCTAAGGCTACTAACAATAAAATCCCTTATGAATTATGGACGAATAAGAAACCGTCCTTAAATCATCTTCATGTTTGGGGTTGTCCATGTCACGACCCGAAATATAGGCTCTATTTTATTAGTAATAAAGGATTATTATTTAATTATTTGCTTATTTATTTATTTAAATTATTAATTATTTAAATAATTATGTGTGCATTTTATGTGTTATAATATTTATGCCTAGCATTTTATTTGGGTCATTTGTGCTAGTGTATTATTATTGGGTCTTAATAGTTAGTAGGGAGTGTAGAAATTGTGTGTAGTGTAGAGGAGGGGGCCTAAGTGTAAATCTTTAAACCATTTCCCTACTCCCTCCCTACTCCTTCCCTTCCCCCTCACTCTCCCCATTCTTCTTCCCAGCTCAATCTCTCTCTCTCTCCAAAAGGTAAGCATTTTTCTTCTCCTTCTTCTCTCCTCATTTTCTTCCTCTTCCTCTTGTTATTTCTCATTTCTTAAAACGTGAAATGTGTTTAGATCGTCGATAGGATCGCGTAGGATCAAAAATATTTGAAATCCATCAACTTTGAGAAAATCCAAGTAAGTTACTTTTCCCTCATTTTGATATTAAAATGTTCATATCATGTTCATATAATGCTTTTGTTGTTATATTGGAAGTTTGGATGAGTTTGCAATTTATTTGGAATTTATTTGGGTTTTTGGTAAAAAATGGTGAAATCTTGAATGTTGGGTTTAATTCTTGATTTTGGTTGTTAAATGTTGTTGTATGAGTCTTTTTAGACTTATTAGTTGTTTTGGTACCTTAGTATGTGAGTTGGAATGTTGGATTTTGGTGGAAATGTGTTTTGGGTATAAAAATGGAAGAACCCATGTTGTTCTTCCCGATTTCTGGCAATCCGGAAGATTGGGCGGCCGCACAAAAGAGCCTGGGCGACCGCGCATCTTTCTGAAAGCTTTTGTTCTTGTTTTGAGGCCTTTTGTGCGACCGCACAACCCACTTTGGGCGGCCGCACAGTCCCCTGAAAGTTTACATTTTGTTAATGTGTGTGATTGAAAAACGTGTTGTGATCCAAATCTCGGGTGTCCTTCTAGTTGACCATAGTGAGCATTGTAGTACACTTTAGTGTTGGAATTGGGTCCTTTGTGATCAAGTTTGTGTTTGAAATTTGTTAATGGTTAATTGGGACTTTGAAGCACCTTTATTGTGTATTGTTGGTTCATTTCATCTTCTTGGTGATTATTTGGCATGATTCCCTACTTTGGAATCCTTTGTTGTTTATCGTGCTAGTATTTTATTACTTAGCCTTTACGTGAAAGTCCAGCTGGTATTTTGTGTGTGTTTGGGCGATGCGAAACATTATGATGGCACGGCCAAGTCCATTGTGATGTTGACCATTGTTTTGCCCCATTATTACCCTCCTCCAGATTGGCCTTGGATGTGAGAATATCTAGCTCCTTTGTGTGCATTTTAGCTTTATTTGGAGCATGACTTTGTGGCATGTCTCCCATCCCTTGTGACACTTCCTTTGGTTATTGGTTCCGGTACCGGGGGTTTTCTCTTCGGCTTTCATGCTATTATGAAGATGATGATTGGTTGATTATTGAAGCTGCGCAGCGATCCTTTATTTGGATGTTCCGGTTTGGAAAACCTTGGCTATATCCTTTGTTATGTGTTTATTTCCGCTGCTATCTGTTATGTGATAAATGCTATGTGCTAGGTGATATTTATTATTGCTTATTGCTTCTTGCATCATAGCATGTCATGTAGTTGCATTAGTAACTTATTGAGATTTATCTCACCCCCTTTCTTTTATCTTTGTTTTTCCTTAACCCCCCCCAGGTGCTAAGGATTAGTCTCGCTGATCACGAGGGCGAGGACGTCGAGTGTGGATACATTCTTTTGGGGAAAGTTGTATAGGTTGGTTTACATTATATAAATGTGTAACCTTTTGGGATATTTGGACCAAACATTGACGTCATTAGGATTTGTGTATTTTGTAACTTTGGTGTATAAACTTATGGAGTTTGTACTAGTTTTACCTTGTTGTTCAAAATGATTTGTAAAACTTTGGATTACTACCTTTTGGTATCAAATGGAATTTTTAACTTCGGTATTTCATAGTTTTGGTTTTAGAGTCGACGTCCAGCTCGCGGTCTCGGGCCCGCGAGGTCCGGGGTCGCGACAGTTGGTATCAGAGCCATGGCATTAGCTCTAAGTATAAGTCTAGGTGGACTAGTATGACCTAGGTGGGTAGTAGTGTGCGGAGTGATTAACGGTTGATGTTTTATGCAGGTAATTGTTCTCAATGTCTGGAAGAAGAAACAGAGGAGGTACTAGTGGGGCACAGAATCAGAATGATACAAGGGAAGAAGCCCGTGCCATGTTTCAAGGCATGTTCGAGGCGGCCATGAAGGCCATACATGATCAAGGTCCAAGGGTAGAACAAGCACCACCCCGCTATGGATTGGAGCAATTTCTGAAGTTGAAACCGGTTGAATTCAATGGGGAGCCCGATGTAAGGAAGGCTGAGTTGTGGATTGAGTCGATGGAGAAGATTTATGATGTATTTGGGTGTTCGGATGAGGACAAGGTCCGGTTCACGGCTTACAAGCTTGTGGGAGCCGCCGAGCATTGGTGGAAAGGTGTTAAGGCTACTTGGGATGATACTCACACGGTGTATGCGTGGGAGTTGTTCGTGCGCAAATTCAAGGAGCATTTCATTCCGGTTGTTGATCAAAACCGAAAGGAGATTGAGCTACTCAACTTGGAGCAAGGTGTGTTGTCTATAGCACAATACTCGGCTAAGTTCATAGAATTAGCCCGGTATTGCGACTATTTGGTGAGGACCGAGGAACAAAAAGCTATGAGATTCATTCGGGGATTGAAGACCTCCATCCGTACTCAACTTATTGCTCAACGGATTGTGACTTTCCAAGATGCGGTGGACCGAGCCTATTTGATAGAGCAAGATATTGGGGAGCATAAGAGGAAGACTGAGGTGGCCAACCCGAGTAAGCAAGGAGCACAAAGCAAGCCACAACACCGTTCCGATAACCGAGGTAACTTTGGGGGACAATCTCAGTTCCGAGGGCAACCGATCCCAAGGAACCCGGGTACCACTTCCGGGAACCAAGGGAGCCAAGTTAGGAGGCTTTGTTCGTATTGTCAAAAGGAAGGTCATTCTGAAGACCGTTGTTGGAAGAAGCAGGGAAGGTGCACCAATTGTGGTCAAATGGGTCATTTTGTAAAAGATTGCCCGAGAGGTAGAGTACAAGCATCCGGGTCTGGGGTTGGTACTAATCAGGGTCAGAAAAGGGATGCTACCGGGAAGCCCAAAGTCCAAGGAAGGGTATTTGCCATGAATCAACAACAAGCAACCGATGATCCATCCGTTATTGGAGGTATTGTTTCTGTGTCTAATGTGAGCGCACGAGCGTTAGTAGATCCAGGATCATCTCATTCATACATTTCTGTGCAATTTGCTTCCATGTTAAATGCTGCATTCGAGTCTTTACCGTACGTGCTAGAGGTGTCGACCCCTATAGGAGAATGCTTGATTTCCGATCGAGTCTTTCGTGCTTGTGATGTGGTTATTTGTGGTCGAGTCCTTTGTGCGGATTTGGTAGTTCTTCCTATCCAAGACTTTGATGTCATTTTGGGTATGGATTGGTTGAGCAATTTTCATGCTTCCGTTGATTGCCGTAAGAAAACTGTTACTTTTTCTATTCCCGATGTGCCTAAATTTGTGTTTGAGGCTAGTCCTCTGAGTAGAAAGGTTCGCTTAATTTCTTTTATGAAAGCGAGAAAATTATTGCATAGTGGTTGTGAGGGGTATTTGGCTAGTGTTCTTGATACTAGGAAAGAATCCCCTAGTTTGGATAGTGTTCGGGTAGTTCGGGAATTTCCCGATGTTTTCTCTACCGAGTATGAGATGCCTCCCGATCGTGAGATTGAGTTTTGTATAGATCTTTTGCCGGGTACGGCTCCGATTTCGAAAGCACCTTATAGGTTAGCTCCCGCAGAGTTGAAGGAATTAAAGGTTCAGTTGCAAGAGTTGCTTGATCGAGGGTTTATCCGCCCTAGTGTTTCCCCGTGGGGAGCACCGGTTTTGTTTGTGCGGAAGAAAGATGGTTCGTTGAGGTTGTGCATCGATTACCGGAAGTTGAATCAGGTTACGGTGAAGAATAAGTATCCTCTACCCCATATTGATGATTTGTTTGATCAGCTTCAAGGGTCCGTGGTTTTCTCTAAGCTTGATTTGAGGAGTGGGTACCATCAGTTGAAGGTTCGATCGGAGGATATTCCGAAGACTGCTTTTCGCACTCGTTATGGTCATTATGAGTTCTTGGTTATGCCGTTTGGGTTGACTAACGCGCCGGCCGTGTTTATGGATTTGATGAACCGGATTTTCCATCCTTATCTTGACTCGTTCGTGGTGGTTTTCATCGACGACATTCTTGTTTATTCGAAATCCCGAGAGGAGCACGAGCAGCACTTGAGGACAGTTTTATCCGTTCTTGCGAGGGAGAAATTATTTGCGAAGTTCAGTAAATGCGAATTTTGGCTCGAGAAGGTGTCATTTCTGGGTCATGTGATTTCTAAAGACGGTATTTCGGTGGATCCTTCAAAGATTGCAGCTATAGTGGATTGGAAGAGACCTGAATCAGTGACAGAGATTAGAAGCTTTCTTGGTTTAGCCGGGTATTACCGAAGATTTATTGAGGGGTTTTCGAGGATTGCTACTCCGATGACTCAGTTGACCCGGAAGAATGTTCCGTTTGTGTGGACCGAGAAATGTGACAAGAGTTTCGAGGAATTAAAGAAGAGGTTGACTACCGCACCGATCTTGAGTTTGGCTAATGGGAGCGATGGCCTAGTGATTTACAGTGATGCTTCTAAAGAGGGTTTGGGTTGTGTGTTGATGCAGAATGGGAAAGTAATTGCGTATGCTTCGAGGAAGTTGACCCCTAGTGAGCAGAATTACCCGACTCATGATATGGAGTTAGCGGCTATTGTATTTGCGTTGCACAAGTGGAAGCACTCCCTTTATGGAGCGAAGTTTGAGATCTTTACCGATCACAAGAGTTTGAAGTACCTATTCTCCCAGAAGGAATTGAACAACCGACAGCGCCGATGGATGGAATTGTTGAAGGATTATGATTGTACGATATCTTATCATCCGGGGAAGGCGAATGTGGTAGCCGATGCGATTAGTAGAAAGTCTTATGTGGCTTCGATGATGGTTCGAGAATGGAAAATGCTTGAGGATGTTCGAGATTGGTCTCCTCGTGTATCGAGACATGGGGCTATTTTTGCGAATATTAGGGTGTCTCCGACCCTAATTCAGAGGATAAATGAGGCTCAGAAAGAGGATCCCGAGTTGGTGAAGGTAATGGGTAAATTGAAGGAAAAGAATTTCGAGGATTTTTCTGTTAGCTCGAGTGGAGTTTTGACATTCCGTGGTCTTTTGTGTGTACCCGATGTTGATGGAATTAAACAGAGAGTTCTTGATGAGGGTCACAAATCGAGGTATACTATTCATCCGGGTAGTACGAAGATGTATCAGGATTTGAAGCAACAATTTTGGTGGATTAATATGAAAAGGGAAATAGCCGAGTACGTTTCGAAGTGTTTAACTTGTCAGCAGGTCAAAGCCGAGCATCAGAGACCCGCGGGATTGCTTCAGCCGTTAGAGATTCCCGAGTGGAAATGGGAGCATGTGACTATGGATTTCGTTACAGGACTACCTCGTACCCGTAGGAAGTATGACAGTGTTTGGGTAATAGTGGATAGATTGACCAAGAGTGCCCATTTCTTGCCTATTGACATCAGATATTCGATGGAGAAGCTCGCAACCCTTTATATCGATGAGATTGTTAGATTGCATGGGGTTCCGGTTAGCATTGTGTCAGATCGAGACCCGAGGTTTACTTCTAGATTCTGGAAGGCATTTCAAGAAGCTTTGGGTACAGATTTGCGATTCAGTACAGCTTTTCATCCTCAGACCGATGGTCAATCCGAGAGGACTATTCAGTTTTTGGAGGATATGTTGCGAGCTTGTGCTATAGACTTTTCTGATTCTTGGGATTCGCACCTACCGTTAGTGGAGTTCTCTTACAACAACAGTTACCAGGCTAGTATCGAGATGGCACCGTTTGAGGCCTTGTATGGAAGGAAATGTAGATCGCCTATTTGTTGGGATGAGGTCGGTGAAGCGAGGATCGTGGGTATTGATTTGCTTCGGGATTCGGTTGAGAAAGTTAAAGTTATCCGGGATAGATTGAAATCAGCCCAGAGTCGACATAAGAGCTACGCAGATAACCGAAGGCGAGATCTTAGTTTTCAGACCGGTGATTTTGTGTTCTTGAAAGTATCTCCAAAGGTGGGTATTCGTAGGTTTGGGAAGAAAGGCAAGTTGGCTCCGAGGTTTATTGGCCCGTTTGAGATTTTGGGAAAGGTTGGACTTCTAGCGTATCGTCTCGCGTTACCGTCATCTTTGGACCGGTTGCATAACGTCTTTCACGTTTCTATGCTTCGGAAGTATGTTCATGATCCGTCCCACGTGTTACCGAGGATACCGGAGGATATTGAGCCTGATATGTCTTATGAGGAACGACCGGTTCGGATTCTTGATTCTAAAGTCCAAGAGTTGAGAAACAAAAGCATTGCGTTGGTTCGAGTTCTTTGGAGGAATCATAACATCGAGGAGTCGACGTGGGAGCTTCGTGATGAGATAGAGAGGAAATTTCCGTGGCTTTTTGTTTAAGGTGAGTCTCGTTAAAATTCGGGTCGAATTTTCTTTAAGGGGGAGTGAATGTCACGACCCGAAATATAGGCTCTATTTTATTAGTAATAAAGGATTATTATTTAATTATTTGCTTATTTATTTATTTAAATTATTAATTATTTAAATAATTATGTGTGCATTTTATGTGTTATAATATTTATGCCTAGCATTTTATTTGGGTCATTTGTGCTAGTGTATTATTATTGGGTCTTAATAGTTAGTAGGGAGTGTAGAAATTGTGTGTAGTGTAGAGGAGGGGGCCTAAGTGTAAATCTTTAAACCATTTCCCTACTCCCTCCCTACTCCTTCCCTTCCCCCTCACTCTCCCCATTCTTCTTCCCAGCTCAATCTCTCTCTCTCTCCAAAAGGTAAGCATTTTTCTTCTCCTTCTTCTCTCCTCATTTTCTTCCTCTTCCTCTTGTTATTTCTCATTTCTTAAAACGTGAAATGTGTTTAGATCGTCGATAGGATCGCGTAGGATCAAAAATATTTGAAATCCATCAACTTTGAGAAAATCCAAGTAAGTTACTTTTCCCCCATTTTGATGTTAAAATATTCATATCATGTTCATATAATGCTTTTGTTGTTATATTGGAAGTTTGGATGAGTTTGCAATTTATTTGGAATTTATTTGGGTTTTTGGTAAAAAATGGTGAAATCTTGAATGTTGGGTTTAATTCTTGATTTTGGTTGTTAAATGTTGTTGTATGAGTCTTTTTAGACTTATTAATTGTTTTGGTACCTTAGTATGTGAGTTGGAATGTTGGATTTTGGTGGAAATGTGTTTTGGGTATAAAAATGGAAGAACCCATGTTGTTCTTCCCGATTTCTGGCAATCCGGAAGATTGGGCGGCCGCACAAAAGAGCCTGGGCGACCGCGCATCTTTCTGAAAGCTTTTGTTCTTGTTTTGAGGCCTTTTGTGCGACCGCACAACCCACTTTGGGCGGCCGCACAGTCCCCTGAAAGTTTACATTTTGTTAATGTGTGTGATTGAAGAACGTGTTGTGATCCAAATCTCGGGTGTCCTTCTAGTTGACCATAGTGAGCATTGTAGTACACTTTAGTGTTGGAATTGGGTCCTTTGTGATCAAGTTTGTGTTTGAAATTTGTTAATGGTTAATTGGGACTTTGAAGCACCTTTATTGTGTATTGTTGGTTCATTTCATCTTCTTGGTGATTATTTGGCATGATTCCCTACTTTGGAATCCTTTGTTGTTTATCGTGCTAGTATTTTATTACTTAGCCTTTACGTGAAAGTCCAGCTGGTATTTTGTGTGTGTTTGGGCGATGCGAAACATTATGATGGCACGGCCAAGTCCATTGTGATGTTGACCATTGTTTTGCCCCATTATTACCCTCCTCCAGATTGGCCTTGGATGTGAGAAGAGCTAGCTCCTTTGTGTGCATTTTAGCTTTATTTGGAGCATGACTTTGTGGCATGTCTCCCGTCCCTTGTGACACTTCCTTTGGTTATTGGTTCCGGTACCGGGGGTTTTCTCTTCGGCTTTCATGCTATTATGAAGATGATGATTGGTTGATTATTGAAGCTGCGCAGCGATCCTTTATTTGGATGTTCCGGTTTGGAAAACCTTGGCTATATCCTTTGTTATGTGTTTATTTCCGCTGCTATCTGTTATGTGATAAATGCTATGTGCTAGGTGATATTTATTATTGCTTATTGCTTCTTGCATCATAGCATGTCATGTAGTTGCATTAGTAACTTATTGAGATTTATCTCACCCCCTTTCTTTTATCTTTGTTTTTCCTTAACCCCCCCCAGGTGCTAAGGATTAGTCTCGCTGATCACGAGGGCGAGGACATCGAGTGTGGATACATTCTTTTGGGGAAAGTTGTATAGGTTGGTTTACATTATATAAATGTGTAACCTTTTGGGATATTTGGACCAAACATTGACGTCATTAGGATTTGTGTATTTTGTAACTTTGGTGTATAAACTTATGGAGTTTGTACTAGTTTTACCTTGTTGTTCAAAATGATTTGTAAAACTTTGGATTACTACCTTTTGGTATCAAATGGAATTTTTAACTTCGGTATTTCATAGTTTTGGTTTTAGAGTCGACGTCCAGCTCGCGGTCTCGGGCCCGCGGGGTCCGGGGTCGCGACAGTCCAGCAGAAGCTAGGCCTTATAGGCCTAACGAAGGAAAACTGGACGCTAAGACAGTTAGTTGCTACTTTGTAGGGTATGCTGAGAGATCAAGGGGCTATAAATTTTACAACCCGAAATCTAGAACGTTTTTTGAAACGGGAAATGCTAGGTTCTTTGAGGATGTTGAGTTTAGAGGGGAAATTAGAAATAATAATTTTGAATTTAAGGAAGAGGAGGAATCCATTTCTATACCTCTTCCCTTAGTAGTTCCAATTGAAAATCAAGTACTTGTACCTGAAATTCAAGAGGAACAAATTCAAAATATTGACTCCCCTATAAATATTGAACAACATGAAAATGTTGATCAAAATGAGGAAATTCAACAACCTCAAAATGAGGAAGAACCGGTGTCTTTAAGAAGATCAAATAGAGTAAGAAGAAGTGCCATCTCGGATGATTATGAGGTGTATCTAGCCGAGAATGAAGGACACTTAGGTTTAGTGGGAGATGAGCCTCTTACCTTCCATCAAGCCATTAATAGTCCTAATTCTCATAAGTGGATCAATGCCATTAATGAAGAGTTGAAATCTATGAAAGACAACGACGTTTGGGATCTTGTCCCATTACCGAAGGATGTGAAACCTATTGGTTGTAAATAGATATTTAAAACCAAAAGGGATTCACAAGGTAATGTGGAGAGACATAAGGCTCGTCTTGTTGCTAAATGTTTCACTCAAAAGGAAGGTATTGATTACAAAGAAACATTCTCTCCGGTATATTCTAAAAACTCCTTTAGGATCATTATGGCATTAGTAGTACATTATGACCTTGAGCTTCATCAAATGGATGTTAATACAGCTTTTCTCAATGGAGACATTGAAGAAACCATCTATATGAAGAAACCAGAAATGGTGGATGATTTGGAACAAACTAATCATTTAGTTTGTAAACTTAAGAAATCCATTTATGGGCTCAAGCAAGCTTCCCGTCAATGGTATCTCAAATTTAACCAAGTAATTCTTTCATTTGGCTTTGAAATGAATATTGGTGAAGATTGTATATACCATAAGTTCAGTGGGAGTAAGTTTATATTCTTAGTCTTATATGTGGATGATATTTTGCTAGCTAGTAATGATATAAACCTTCTAAAAGAAACTAAGAAATTTCTTTCAAATAAATTTGAAATGAAAGATATTGGTGAGGCATCTTTTGTATTAGGAATCCAAATACACCGTGATCGCTCACGAGGTACTTTAGGATTATCACAAAAGGGCTATAGAGAGAAGGTATTACAAAGGTTTAGCATGCAAAACTGTAAACCACATGACACCCCTGTCTCTAAAGGAGATAAATTCAATCTCGATCAATGTCCCAAAAACAATTTTGAAACCAAGTATATGGAAAATATCCCTTATGCATCAGCAGTAGGAAGCTTAATGTATGCTCAAGTCTGTACTCGTCCAGACTTAGCTTTTATTGTTGGGATACTTGGTAGATACCAAAGCAATCCGGGGAGAGAACATTGGGTCGCAGCCAAAAGAGTGATGCGGTACTTACAAAACACAAAGGACTACATGCTTACATATTCAAAGTCGGATCATTTTGAGATCGTTGGGTATTCCGATTCCGACTTTGCTGGATGCCAAGACAGCCGTAAATCAATGTCTGGGTATGTCTTCACATTAGCCGGTGGAGCAATTTCTTGGAGAAGTGCCAAACAGACACTCGTTACTTCCTCCACCATGGAAGCCGAGTTCGTTGCTTGTTTCGAGGCACCCAATCAAGCTATATGGCTGCATAAATTCACTAAGGGACTGCGTATTGTCGATAGCGTCGAAAGACCTATTAAGCTATATTGTGACAATAGGGCAGCGGTCTTGTACTCCAACAATAACAAGAGCTCGTCAAAGTCTAAACACATTGACATTAAATTTCTTGCTGTAAGAGAGAGGGTACAAAAAGAACACGTCAAAGTCTAAACACATTGACATTAAATTTCTTGCTGTAAGAGAGAGGGTACAAAAAGAACAAATAGAAATACATCTTATTGGTACAAACTCTATGTTAGCGGATCCGTTTACTAAGGCGTTATCACCTTTAGTGTTTCACGAGCATGTTGCTCATATGGGTGTAACAACTTTTGATAACATTTAATATAGTGGGAGTTTGTGTTGTTTCTTCAATTTATTGTTCTTTATTTTAAAGTTTGATCTCATTTGGTTAAAGTTGGACTAGTTGGAGAATATGTATATATTCATTATGTTCCATGCTACACATCTATACTTTTGATCTATGTCGTGTAGTTGGATCGGTATATGTGATTATAGTTTGTTTAGTTGCGAATCAATTACAACGACTGCCCCTTTAGTCCTATACTTATATGGCTAATGGATGAGATTGTTATAAGTAACAACAAATTGCACATTTGGGTTGTTATTTATGTTATATTCATGATTTAAAAGGAAGAAATTTGTTTTGCAACCCAAGTGAGAGATTGTTAGATCATTATGTTTTTCAAATTATTTAGCACTTCCATAAATAAAATCATGTCTATAATATTAATATAAAGTATAGTCAACAATAATAAAATGTGTAGAGTTCCTTTTGATGTATAATTATCTAATTGTGATGAGCAAAAGGGTAATACAACATCATCAAGCTTGAAAGGGTAGCTTGAAAGGGTGTGGTCCCTAAGTGAAATGTCACATTGTCTCCTATATAAAGGGTCTTCCATCAACCCTAGAGACTACTTGATTTCTTATTCTCTCATACTAAATAATCTTCATTATTGCTAAGAAGACATTGTGAGTTTAAGAGACATTATCATTTAGAAGATCATTTTCCTACATATTCTTCTTCATCTTAAGTTCTCCCTTCAAGTTATTGCTATGGATTCAACAGGTATATTCCTAACGCTTCCGCTTCATCTCTTCCTCAATCTTTTACTAAATATGAGTGTGGCATCCAGGGGTATAATATTGTTCCAACATAAAAGAGTTATGCCTTTTTCTAGCTAGGTTCGCATTGCCCTAGCTACTTTAAATATTCTAAAACTATTACAAATACTCTTACTAGCTAGAATATCTAGGAGGATATATTTTGGTGTTATTTGATCAACTTGTATCATTGAAATTAGGTAAGAGAGAGCTAGCTAGCTAGTATACTTGAGGAAGGCTCCTGTGAGACCGTCTCATGTATGAGACGGATCTCGATGAAAGAGGAAATGAGCTTGCCTCGCCCCGCTCATAGGGGGGCAAACCATTTACTCTCACAATGAAACCCGTCTCATAAGTGAGACCGTCTCACACAAATTTTTGTCAGTATATTTTTATTTTGTAATAAATATTATTCTCCATTCCAATATTAATAATCATTTTTTAAATTTATTAGTAGTTAAAATGGATATTTACCATAAAATGGACGTGGCAAACTTTGCTTTCTCTAAGTAGGAAAATGAAAAGACGGTAGACTGAAGTTGGAACTCCCTTTTATTATTCATGTTTCATCTTGAATCAAATTTATACATAAAATAGTAATAAGAATATTCGAAAAAATTGACCAAAAATTTGCTCCGTCAATTTCATAATAATAAATGTCATGTTTGACTTGTTAATGTTTTTAAGAAAATTGTTTTATTTGTCTGTACATTATTTGCACTCCTTCTGTCTCACTATAATGTTCCTACTTTGACTTTGCACGATGATTAAAAAATAATAATTTTGTGAGTGTGAAAAGTAAAGTAAGAGAGAGAAAGTGGGTAGAGAGTTTTTGTTGTGAGAATGACAAGTGGGTCCAACTTTCCATTTTAGGTAATAAAGTAAAGTAAAAACTTTAAAATGAGATAGATTAAAAAGGAAAGTAAAAACCTTAAATCTGGACAGAGTGAGTATAAAATTAGAATTTCATTTAATTATTTTCTTCATTAAAACTGTGACATTTATTTTAAAACATGCTTAAAAAAAAAAATAATAATAAAAATGATATTTGTTATGAGAGGGAGATAGAAGAAAAGTTAGCTAATTTTTAGTAAATGCCAATTGGCGAGTGATTGGAGTGCTTATTTGTTCCTCCAACAAAAGATAAATACCAAACACATCACTATTTGTTGAAAAGAGCAAACAACTAATGCAATGAGTTACATGATGGTCTTGTTATACTTTATGAATAAAATCCATATTAAACTAGGAAAAAGAAAGCTAACAAATCATTTTCAACATGCTCAGGTTTACACTTTATATAAGCTAGAGAGAAAAAGAAAGGTGCATGCAAGAACAAGAGAATGCATCTAAACTATTACTAACCTTATACTCCCTCCGACCCAAAATGATCTTCACGTTTGACCATTCAAACTTTTTAAGCATATGAACACTCGCTTAACTAGCCTTGTTATGTTTATGCACTTTTAAGCCTAAATTATAGAAATGGAAAGAACTTTTTGAGACAATGAAGAATGGCAAATGAGAAAATCATTTTGGGACGAAGGGATTACATGTTACTTGTACAAGCCAAAGGTGCTTAATTGTCCAAATATGCTACTCCATACACGACGTTTTAAGAGTTACATTTCGTTTCAAAATATTTGACGTTCTACTATTTCTAAGATATCTTTGCTCTTGTTTTCCAATTATACTCTCATTCATTAATTGCGAACTATCTCTTGTTTAAGTATTTAATTATCCAGGTGATTGGATTTTTTAGGGGTACATAAGTTTTTTTTATACTCCATCCGTTTCATGTGAATTGAGACTTATTTTCTTTTTCGTCCGTTCCACATCAATTGAGATTGCCCAAAATGGCAAAGAATCTTTACTATTTTTCCCTCTCATTCTCTCTCTTACTTTACTTTTACACTCACACACACCAATCAACTTACTATTCCTCCCACTCATCCTCTCTCATGTTTAATTTTTCACTCACAAACACCTTCTTCCCCTGTTTCTCTCTCATACTTTTCCTTGATTTGTGTTCCAAAAATTTTGGTCTCAATTAACATGAAACGGATGGAGTATGTCTTAATTGCATTTTTTAATATATGTGAAAAATCTAAAACGACATATATTTTGAAACAGAAGAAGAATGAGTACCATATTTTGCATTTTATGTAATACCCCATCTCACATCGGAATGATATGGGCTTTGATTGTGATATATAAGCCTCCACTGTACTACCATTGAGCACCAATAACATCCATAAACTTTTGGGTAAGCTTGTACTGTAGCGGGTCGGGCTTGCGGGTCTGGTCGTTACATTTTATCATGCCTTTCATATAGTCTATAAGGTCCCCTAGCTAGCTACTAAATATTACCCCCACAAAGTAAATGCTCAATAGAACAAATTTACTTGCATGCTCAATGATGAATGAGTGCCCCCATCCTTTTTGACCAACTTGAGAACTGCATAATAATCAAGTACTCTTTTTGTATTGATATAAATGTATAAAATATTTCTAAATTTACTTATAATTAAAAATAATTTTAAATATTTTTTAACATTTATTTCGTGACGAAGAGATTGTATATTTTGGATTTGGGGTGCAATAATTCTTAATTCATATTGCCGTCGACAATTTTCACACGACTCTATCTCATCTCAACAAATTGGATGGCCATTTAATATCGGGTGGAAGGGTTTGGTATGAAATTTCTGAAATCACCCAAGATGTAGACCGATTGAAGACTGAGGGAGTGTTTATTTGACACGTCCATTCTAAATTCAGCCTTTTATTTTTACAATGTCACTGGTTGGACTGGCGACACACCCAATATGTAACATGGTCAAGTTCTTCTCCACCAAAACTGGAGACCCAGTCAACAAAAGGAGGTCAACCTTCAACTAGACTAAGAGATTAATGAAACTTTTATACAAACAATATATGAATCATTACGTCCCACTTCATTTGAAACTTAAGGATAAGAATAAGAAGTCGGCACAAAAATTAAGAAAAAGTAATTTATGTGTGGTAGAAAATGAAGAGAGAGAATGAGTGAGGTAAATAATAGTGTTGATTGAATAAATTGAGTGGTAAAAAATGAAGAGAGCGAATGAGTGGTGTGATAGATTGAATATAAAACTATAAAAAGACGGTCATTTTAAGGAGTTTCAAGTGAGCTGAGACGGAACAAAATAGAAATAAGTTTCGAGCAACGCTAGGGACACAAATAAGGTCATAAAATTTTGCTCACAGGATGAGATGGCGATATTTTATTGGTTGCATCGATAATGGACCCGCCACACTCTAATTAAAAACACCAATAACATCATTACACTTAGGATTTTGTGAGCAAGTTTTTGTAACCTTTTTGTGCCCCTAGTACTCCTTCCGGTCCAAAATAACTGTCACTTTTGGATCAAAATTTTAGTCCAAAATAATTATCACTTTTGAGCTAAATGTCTCTTTTATCTTTGCATTGAAACTTGTTATCTTTTATTAATTATCTTAGTATGAGACATTGATGTAAGAAAGTTGCACACTTAATAGGGGTAAAGTTGGAACTTTTGTCACCAAGTCATGATAATTATTACATTTCTTAAGAGTTTTGTAAATGCAAAAAAAGACAGTTATTTTGGATCGAAGAGATTATTATTTATAAATTTCAAGTGAGCTGAGGCGGAGGGAGTATACTATATACACACAGGTAATTTCTCAAAATAACAGTATAATACTAATAAAAAAAACAAAAAATAAAACATTAAAAGTGCAGTAAAGAGTAAAGAGATCCACCACCCTCTTTGCCTCCTTATTACCCTTCTCAAGATCCATTCCTCCATTAAAATAAACACACACACACACACTTCTCTCTCTGTTTCCATGAACAAGAGAGAGCTTCTTCTGCAAATCTAAAATTCCTTCACTAACTATCTCTCTCTCTCCTTTTCATGGCAGTCCTCACTTTCATACCCGAATCCGAAAACCCGACCCAAAAACAATCCCACTCCAAACGCAAGAGAAACAAGCCCAAAGAGAAACTGAAGATGAAGCAGCCATCTTCATGGGACCAAATCAAGAACATGTTCACTTGCAAGCAAATCGAGGATTCCAAAATCCACGACCCATCTTCAAAAAACCCCACAAATGGGTACTCGAAATTGGGATCTAATTGTAGCTCAATTTGTACTTTTAGAGATGTTGTTAATGGTAATACGAGGGTGGTTCATCGAGCTGATAACTCGCCGGAGAGTAGCGGTGACATCGTCGGTCAAGAAACCCGGCTTCTGAATCGGAAACGGACGAATGTTCATCATGGGTCAACGTCGTCGTCGAAGTCGTTGGGGTGTTCGGCGAGATCCGGCGGCGGTGGTCAGGGGAACAATAAGGGAGGTTCACGAGGCATGCAATTAAGGAAGCTTTCTGGGTGTTATGAATGTCACGCCGTTCTTGAAGCTAGCGCCAGGTTTGGCTTACTTATTTTTTACTATCGTTCTCTCCGTCTCAAAATACTTGTTGTAGTTGTAATTTTTGTAGTTGTACTTTTAGTGGTTAAAACTTTATCCAAAATTTATACTCCCTCTGTTCTTAAATGAGTGTTCATTTTCAAGAAATCTTTGTCCCTAAATAAATGAGTGTTTTTTTTTTAACATAACTTTCTCCCTAAACGTTTTTTTTGGAAAAAAAATTCATCGGTTTCTTTATACGTGCAAAACTAAAGGTTTGGAAATGAGATTACAAGATTATATATGAATCGTTGTCGCCAAATTGTTCAAAAAGTTGAGATTTTTAAGGTCCATTAAAATGAAATTTGGACACTCATTTAGGGACGGAGGGAGTAATACAAATGGTACTGAGGGAGTATGTGTTGTTTTACCTGATTACCAATTATACTCTCATTTATATTTATTTAATGTCACAGTAAAAGTAAAAGCATTTAATTGCCTTTAAGTATATAAAATTTTAGAGACAAGTTAGTCTATTAAGCATATACTCCCTCCGTCCTCCGTCCCAGCTCACTTAAGACTTACTTTCATTTTGGTATGTCCCAGCTCATTTGAGACCTCCAAAAATAGCCAAATTTTAATAATTTTATATTGAATTTACCCCACCACTCATCCGTTCTCTTCATTTCTCACCACTCAATTTATTCAACCAACACCACTATTTACTCCACTCATTCTCTCTTTTTATTTTCTACCACACATTTTCTTTATTTTATTCTTTTTCTTTAGTTATTGCACGAACCTATTAGGTCTCAATTGAGTTGAGACGGAGGAAGTATTAATATTTCTTAATACTAATATCCGTAAAATCTCTAGCTAAAACTACTACTATATAATTTGTAATGGAATGAGTAATGTTTTTAATTTATTACCCTCTATTTATTCACTAAGTTTGGTGAAAAACAAATATTTCTTGTGAATAAAAACTAATTTTATGATATTGAACTGTCTGTTCGAGCTATTAATTTAATCATCTGATTGTTTTAAATTATACTCTTCGTCTCAAAATGACGATTCTATTTGACTTTTCAAATATTTCAATGTTTACATTAGGTTGTCTTTTTTGGTAGTAAGACTAACCTTTTTTTTTTTTTTTGAAAAAAACATTTTTTTTTCATTTTTTTTTTAAGACTAAGGGAGTAAATGGCGAAGCATTTAAAACTATTAGTGTATACTAGTAAAATCGTCAGTCCGTTAATTAAAATTATCAGATTGTATGAAAATTTTGACAATAAAAATGATAGTATTAAAGTTTAAATAATAAATTTCCCTTCTGTTGCGAAAAAAATGATCTTGATTAAACCTACTCATGCTTATTGGTTTTATTTTATAAACATTAAAAGAAAAAAATTGCGATTGTTTTTCTTTTTGTTAGAAAAAAAATTGATACCAATTTATACTATATATTAGCTACACCACAAAATAGATGTTCATTTTTATTTTAATATAAAACAACTAGTCGTCGTGCCCGGGCCGGTGGCACGGTAACAGTACATCTAGGTGACGGTACATACAAAATGAAAGTATGAAATATGTATTCCTTAAAACCATTTTCCTATACACACACTGAATTGAGTCTGCCATCAAACATACATCCCTCTGTTATTGCAACCTGAGTAAATCAGATTGTCCATTGCTAAACAAAAAGAGGAAGAAGAACTTTGGAAACCGCCTAATATCAACCGTAGGATCGGAGAAGTGGAGAAACAATCTAAGGATTGAGATTAAATTGAAAATAAATCTTTTAATGGCAGCCGTAGGATGAAGGCGATTATGGAATAATCTCAGCCATCCTTTGTCTCAAGTCAATTGGAAGTTGGAAGTTATTTTTGACTTGTATTATAATATAGAGATATAGAGATTGACCGTTATTTTTGGGATTCCTGGATTTTGCGGAGCAAGTATAATTCTAATGCATACCCCCTTCAGTTCATTTTGTTTTTTGATAATGGTAAATTATTCTTTTTTGTTAGGACAATTCACATTGAATTGTAATGGATAGAGCAAGCATATGTTATATTTTTATGGAATAATTAATATTAGTAATATGAAAATTATTTATGCCAAAAAATAAAATAAATAAGAATGATGCTGCAGGTTTCCTACAGCCAGAAGTAGTATTAGTGTGTGCTCAGAATGTGGGGAAGTGTTCCCAAAAATAGAAAGCTTGGAACATCATCAAACGGTCAGGCATGCTGGTTAGTAATTTCTCTTTCAACCCCCCACTAACTTTTATCATGAAAAAAATAAAATCTTAATTTTATCATGAAATTTTGAAGAGAAAAAATTTATGGACCAATTACAATATTATCAATATTTAGTGTTAGAATTATATAGACAATTAAATATGATCAATTTTTAATTAAAGCTCAATTGAATTACACATAGCTATACATTTTGGGAGCATTATCTACACATTATACATTTTTTGTTTTGGTCATGTTAGAAAGAGTTAAAGTATGATGTACTCCTTTCGTCCCATAAATGTGCACAAAATGAGTTGTGCACGAGAATTAAGAGATGAATAGTAGTAGGTAGTTATTGTGAGTGTGAAAAGTGACGTAGGGTAGAGAATAGTATGTTGATTGGAGTAGTCAAGATTTTTTCCCATTTTAAAAAACTGTGACTTATCAATGAGACGCACAAAAGAGAAATTTGTGTGGGGATGGGACGGAACCGGACTGAGGGAGTATATGTTCAAAATAAAATCTAGTAAATAACATTACAAAGGGATAATTCGCATATATATATATCAGCCCACTAGGTTGCTTTTCTTTTACAAAGATTTGGCCATCTTTATCAGAATAAACACATCGGCTATTGATTTCATTTTCTGGGGACCATTTAATATAAATTTGCAGCCACCACCTCATCATATTGAAAAATGGGCAAATGACAAATAAGGGTCTGAAGTTTGGGGGTCGATCGTAGGTAGGGGGTCTGAAGTTTCAAAACTAGCAAATCAGGGCCCGAAGATAGGAAAAACTAGCAAATAGGGGCTTTTTGACGGAAAAGATAGATTTTTCAGTTAAATCAGCATGTGTTGTGCACATGTGGACTTAATTGAAATTAATATTACTATTAAAGGGGTAAAATGAATATTTTAAAACTTAAAAGGACTAAAATTAATTTTTTTCACTAATATAAAATTACTGAATTAATATTACTTTTTTGAAAATGAAAACCACTATATTCGTTTTTTTATAATATTTTTTTTAAATAAATAAGAACCTACGTTGTTAATTAATTATTTCACTAAATTAATTATTTTGAAAAATTATTTGAAGTATTATTTTAAAATATTTTTTTTTAAAAATGAGAACCTACGTTGTTAATTAATTATTTCACTAAATTAATTATTTTGAAAAGTTATTTGAAGTATTATTTTAAAAATTATTAGGCTAGATTGTTTTAGTAAAATATTTTTCAAATAATTTAGTGATTTTTTAAAAAATAAATAATTTAGTGAAATTATTTTTTCAAAAAAAAATAATTTGTGAAAAAAAAATAGTGAATTATATATTGGTGAAAATTTTACTTTTAGTCCTTTAAAATTTAAAATGTTCATTTTACTCCTTAAATTGTAACATTTATTTCAATTAAGTCCACATGTGCACGACACATGCGGATTTAACTGAAAAATCTAACTTTTTCATCAAAAAACCCATATTTGCTAGTTTTTCCTATCTTCAGGTCCTGATATGCCAGTTTTGAAACTTCAGACCCCTACCTACGAATGACCCTCAAACTTCAGGCCCTTATTTATTTGAATATTATTTATTATAATTCATAATATTATTTTGAGACTGGTGACTGACGCAACTATATAATTTAAAATTTTATGCATGTGGTAAGAGAAAATGTTTAGATTTCAATGGTGTTTATATTAATTGCTTGAGAACCCAATGATTGTCGGTCGTAATAAACAGCAATTTATTGTATAATTTTCTTTATATGTTGAAATTATGGTGGTTAATTAATTTATAAGTATATTGGATATTTTTATGGTGCAGTATCAGAGCTAGGTCCAGAAGATTCAGGTCGGAACATTGTGGAGATCATTTTCAAATCCAGCTGGCTGAAAAAGGACAACCCGATCTACAGCATTGAACGGATCCTAAAAGTCCACAACACTCGTCGCACCATCCAACGGTTCGAAGACTGCCGCGACGCTGTTAAAATCCGTGCAAACGCCAACACAAAGAAAAACCCCAGATGCGCTGCCGACGGAAACGAGCTGCTAAGATTCCATTGCACGACTCTGGCTTGCTCCCTCGGCGCGCGCGGCTCGTCCAGCCTGTGCGGCTCTGTACCCGGATGTGGCGTCTGCACTGTAATTCGCCACGGTTTCACAGGCATGAAGGCCGCCGGTGGTGGTGAGGGTGGGAAAGGGGTGCGAACAACCGCGAGTAGTGGTAGGGCCCACGACTGTTTGGGTGTCAACCAGTCGCGTCGAGCCATGCTGGTTTGTAGGGTGATAGCGGGAAAGGTGAGGCGCATGGCGAGTGATGCGGGTGCAGGGGAGGATGATGCGGCGTCGCCAGGGCCGTACGATTCTGTAGCTGGGTTTGCGGGGGTGTACTCTAACCTTGAGGAGTTGTACGTTTTTAATCCCAAGGCCATACTTCCTTGTTTTGTCGTCATCTACAAAGCTATTGAAAGTTGATTTTCTTTTACTCCCTCCGTTTCGTATTAAGTGGCGTTATAGGCCAAAGCACATTAGCCAAGGAACACCTTAATTAGCCCAGCAATTTCCCTAATTGCCCTTTATCTCTCCCACTTTAATGCTACATTTTTCCTAATCATAAGTTTCTCTTTAATGCAAGGAGCATGCCATTGTGGCCACGTTCACAATCCTAAGGCAAGACAATTCACCAATGAGAATGGGTTTATGTAAAATTACACCAATTGCAATTCTCACTGTATCTGAAGCTTTGTGCTTCTTCATCTTCTTCTTTGTTGATACCACGTACTACTCCTATATTTTGACTTCTTATTCTAATGAGATTTTTATGGAACGTGAAAATTTTGCAAATACTCCAATATGAGTTCATTCAATCTGGGTTCTAATCTCAACGAAAGACAACCTCGACAACGACAACCGCTTGGTGAAATTGATTTGAATATCGATTATCAACCCATGTCGCCGGAGAATTGCTGCAGCGAAGAAGTTGAATATGAAGATAATTTTAATACTGATGATCAAGCTCCAACATTTGATTTAAATCAAGACCCCCCAATTGATGAAACACAAGGTATTAACGAAAATTGTCTTTCTAGAGTAATATGTTCATATAATTGCCGTTTGCTGCAAATCTTCTAGTTTACCAGCATGTTTATCTCAATATTTATTTTTCAAGTCCTCTAGTTTAGCAGCATGTTTCATGATCATGGAAACTATTGGTATTGTGTCCTATGTAATGTATGAGTGTTTTTTTTCCCCCCTAAAGAATTGCATGCTTAACAAGAAAAGAAAGAATCAAATTCAAAAGGCTATAACCAGACTTAAAATTCTGAGCTATTTTTATAATCAAATTTCCTCTTTGAAAGCTGCTTTTTCTTGGAATTAATTTTTGATGCATAATGCTTACAAATGCACTACAACATCTTCAGACTTATATCTTGCTCAAAATCTAAAGGACTCATTCTTTTCTGTTAAGATATTGGTACAGAAAACAGACCCAAGAAGAAATCAAGAAACTCGAACAATAACGAACGTCATGCAATTTATGCTGCGCTACTGCAAAGAAGTGTTAATGGAAAACTAAAGCGTGACACAACAAAAATTGTGGCAAACTTATTCTCAGTTTCGATTCGGACGGTTCAACGTATTTGGAAGATAGCCAAAGATAATGCCAGTATTGATGGATTTGTGGATGTTTCTCATCGAAGGACAAGGAATTGCGGTCGAAAAAGGGTTCAAGTTGATCTTGACCGAATCCGTGAGATTCCTTTGAAACAGCGAACAACGTTGCAGTCATTGGCGTGTGCTTTGAATACTAGCAAGTCTTCTATGTTCAGACTTCTAAAGTCGGGAGCAATAAGACGCCATTCAAATGCGATTAAATCAGATTTGACAGAGGAGAACAAGAAAGCTCGCGTACGATTTTGCTTGTCCATGCTCGATTTAAGTTCTTTGCCTAGTGACCCGAAGTTTTCTAGTATGCATAATGTGGTGCATATTGACGAAAAGTGGTTCAATATGACCAAAAAATCAGAGAACTATTACTTGGTGCAGGATGAAGAAGACCCTTTGCGTACATGTAAGAATAAGAACTTCATAGGAAAAGTCATGTTTTTGGTTGCCCAAGCTCGCCCAAGATTTGATGCGGATGGAAATGAGGTGTTCTCGGGGAAAATAGGTGTGTATCCCTTCGTCACATGTGAACCGGCTAAACGAACAAGTGCTAATCGGCTTGCGGGAACCCCCGAGACAAAACCGATAACCTCTATCAGAAAAGAGGTTATCAGATCATTTTTGATTGATAAAGTAATACCCGGAATTCGAGCAAATTGGCCAAGGGGGGAAAAAGGTCCAATATTCATACAACAAGATAATTCCCGACCTCACATTCAACCCGACGATCCTGAGTTTTGTGCAGCAGCATCAATTGATGGATTTGATATTAGGTTGGTGTGCCAACCTCCAAACTCACCAGATTTGAATGTATTGGACTTGGGATTTTTTAGTGCCATTCAAGCACTACAGTACAAAGAATGTCCGAAGAATGTAGATCAGCTTGTGGCTGCGGTTATTCGATCATTTGAAGCCTTCTCCGCGATCAAGTCTAATCGTGTGTTCTTGAGTTTGCAATTGTGCATGATAGAGATACTAAAAGGTCGGGGATCTAACAAATACCGGATTCCACATGTTAAGAAGGAGATATTGGAGCGGGAAGGGAGACTTCCTTTTCAATTTGAATGTGATGCCACATTGGTACAAGATGCTATTAATTTTGTAGGTTAATAAACATTATGGCTATGCATCCTTTTGTTTTTCACTTTGTTTGATCGAATGGAAGGTATCACTGTTTTAGTGATTTTGTCTCTGTAACTGGAGAATATAACAAAAGTGATGTTGATTTTGTTTATTGTTATGGTTGTGCATCCTTTAGTTTTTAGTTTTGTTTGGTTAAAACCAAGATTACCAGCATGTTCTTTATTGCTAGATTTTGTTTATTGTTATAGAGTGTACTCCCTTTGTCTCAAAATGATCTTTCATTTAAATGTTCAAACTTTTTAAGAATATGAACACTTTCTTCACTAGTCATGTTTTTTAATGCACTTATCTAAATTTTAGAAATGGGAAAAAAAGTTTTTGGAATATTGAGAAATGGCATATAGGAAGATCATTTTGGGACGTATGTTCTAATTACCAGTTTCTTTGGCAAAATTGCTTTGGCTGTATGCATTATACTCCTATAAGTCATTGAAATCACTAAATGGACACTCAAAATGTTTGAAATTATCCCACTGGATGCACATGAAATTGATTATCTCAGTTTGAGGTAAATCTTTGACAAAATTTATAGAGTACTCACTCCGTCCCAAAATGATCTTTCATTTAATCGTCTAAACTTTTTAAGAATAGG
This sequence comes from Campanula takesimana, assembly GCA_026119855.1. Taxonomy (NCBI): domain Eukaryota; kingdom Viridiplantae; phylum Streptophyta; class Magnoliopsida; order Asterales; family Campanulaceae; genus Campanula; species Campanula takesimana. The sequence continues at coordinate 621,919 of JAOWBW010000226.1, forward strand.
AACACTTGCTTCACCAAGATTTGTTTATGCACTTTTAAGTCTAAAGTTTAGAAATGGGAAAAACTTTTTGGGATATTGAGAAATAGCAAACGGGAAGTTCATTTTGGGACGAAGATGATGACGCCCTAAGTTTCTGGGGTCACGGAGGTAGAACTCCAATATAGCTGTCTCTTGATCCTGATCACAACACAAACAAGAACACCGTTAAGACCAAGGCCGGGTTGGAATCCGGCTTAGGCCCTCGGGTGTGAGAGTAAGATCTCTGAGGAAAACCTAAGTAGAAAGCTTGTGAAAGCCTTGAGTGTGTGAGTAGGATAGAGCACGTACCTTTCTCATGGGGGGGAAAAGAGGTATATATATGACCAAGGGAAAGAAACCTGCACAAGGTACTAACCACCCTGGTACTGGGGGACACGTGGCGAGTCCCCAGTGGATCGGTCAGGAGAGTGGCTGGGAAGGTGGCGTGTCTGTCAGGGAAGCATGGTTCCATCACCAACCGTTATGGTGTGTCAGGTACGGATAGGTGACGCCTTGCATACGTTTGTGCCAGCTGGGCACCACGGGCTCCTCAGGATGGCGGGAGGCAGAGTCAACTCGGGCATATACATCAGGGAGATCGATCCCCTCGGGCTTACTAGCCCACGTTCCTTGTCGGTTCGGCCTCCAGAGTCCAGGTCCGGTTCGGGCGCGTTAGGTCGCACTGATTTAGACCGGCGAGCATCCGGCCCAGAAGGCTCGGTCTCATCAGTGGCCCCTAACTCCGAGAGTTAGCTCATTCATGTGCGGTGCGAGGAGTTACACTTCCAAGGCTCGATTCGGGCAAATTGCAATAAATGCGGGCACGGATTGCAATGGGACGGGAGTCTTAGAATAGTGGTTGACGAAAGGACAGGTGGGGCCCCTTGTGTCAGGCTAGTGGCGTAGCCATCTGTCTTTTGACGTGACCAGGAACACGTCCATTAAATGCGAACCGTCATCGGTATTCGAAAAAGCAATTCCCGCCTCTTCACTTTTCGGGTTTCGATCGGGTTACCAGATATCTCGGGTCGGTCCGACCCATTTTTGGCGCTATAAATACCACGGAAGCTGAATCATTCCAAACTTTCGTAACTCCCGTCTTTCTACCTTCCAGTTCCAACGAAGACTTTGTTTCTCCGGATTACTGACTTTGAAGATCTCGTTCTCGTTCATTACTTCTAATTCACAGGTATTGCTCCGCACTTCACTTTTTCTTCTTTGTTTCGATTCGTCGTCTTAATTTCTGCCATTTTTTTCGTCGCCGTTTTTCAAGCGCGAACCCTAAAAAGATTCATGTGACTTCTCGTAACCTCGGGTCTTCGAGTCCGAATCCTGGCCCCTAATTTATGAAATTTTGTTGAAATATTGTTGTAGCCATGGAAGGGCTGGATTTAGGGCGTAGACTCCGTCCTGACCTGTTTGGTTGTTGCCGGAGGACCGGTGGGGTATATAGGTTTCTGTTGAATGCCTGGAAACGGCTGTCTTTGAATGAGTTCATTGCCATAGGTTTAGCGTATAGCTGGGAACCCTGGGTCTTGCCCCTGTTGTGGGAAACAGGTCCCTCCGTCCATTATGATTCCACAAGGATGAGGGTGTTGGGGGGAGAGGAACACTTGGGCATTTTTGTCACGACTGTTTTAACTCGATTCCCCGATAATGTAGATATGGCTGGGAATGCTAGAAGGTTGGTAAGGTCGTGCGGGGAGCGTGTCGCCTCGAGTGGCCCCGATTCTCATAGTTGGATGGACGCTCCTTTTAATGACGAGGACGAACAGGCACGATCTCCAGGATTAGCCCCTGGGGTTATTGAGGTCACGAGCAGTGCGGAGGCTTCCGATCAAGAAATGGGCGTTGATGGTGAACCCGCTCTTGAGGCTGAGGTTGGGGCGATCGTGGCTCACGGGCTAGTTGATGAGTCTGAGTCATCTGAGACACCCTCTGACCCACGGGGGGATTTAGAGAGAATGGCCCCAGATACCGCGCGTATGGTCAAACGCGTCCTCTCCCCGGTTCAAATTTTGGCTTCCTTCCCCGAGGGGCCCGACGATAGGGTTGCTAGCCAGGCCGGGGCCTCCAGTTCTGGGGCGGGCATGGTGGAGGAGCAAGACTCCGATGATGAGTTTTTAACCGTGTATCACATCGATCGCAAAATCTACCTTGTCGGCGGTCTTGATGATTATACCTCTCCTTCAGGGAGCAATTTGGCTGGTCCTGCCCGCGTCCGGGCAGATAACATCGCCTGCGTGTTTTATCCCGTTCAATTTGAGAATGGCCTCCGGCTTCCCTTGGACCCGTTCATTTGCGAATTCCTGGAGTTTTCCAAGTGCCTTCCCATGGACTTGACTCCCAACGCAATTCGTTACCTGGTGTCTTTTATTGTCGTAAGCAGGGTGCTGGGAGACGAACCTTCTTTGTCCGCCTTGTACGTTTTCTTCACCCATCAGGTCACCGCGAGCAGTTTGAGCCTGAAAACGAAACCTAGGTCGAAAAAGATCTTCTCTGCGGCTTCTAACAAATTCGATCAGTGGCAGAGATACCCTCTGGTGATTCAGAATCGACTCGGGTGGCCTTTTTCTAAGCCTGATAATACTTCCCCGCTGTCCATATCTTCCAAGGATTATCCCAGTTCAGATGGGGGTATCGAGCTTGCGTCCGCCATGCAGGATTACCTTGCCCGGCATACGAAGTCAGTGACTTTAGAGGACCAGACCGTGGTCGTGGTTGAACAAGTTTTCGACGTTCAAGCCATCATCAACAATGAGAGTCTTTTGGCTTACGCCGGAGTGGCCCCATGCTGAAATCCTGATTTTGAGAGCAGGGTTAACATGACTCCTATGTGGCGGGATCCTTGCTGGAGGGTTCACCAAGATTTTGCCTTTGCCCATGAATGCCCTGCTTGTCAATTGGGGGAGCAATGCCCGGATCCGGGCTTGACCGGTCTTTTTCATACTTAATCAACTGAAATTTCGTACCTGTTAGTTTATCCGATCATATCTGACTGACTGTTACTTTTCCCCGCAGATCCCACTGATACCATGCCTCCCAAGAATATTAATGCTTTGAGATTGGCTGCGAAGTAGCGGGAGGCTGAGGCGAAGCAGCAGAGGCAGGACGAAATGCATAAGGCCGAGGCCCCAGGGAGAAAACTGCCGATCACGGATCTTCTGGACAAGTCAAAGAAGGTTGTCGCAGTTGTCCCGACGACGGGCGAGCTTCCTCTACGGCCCCGCGGGAGCGGACGGGGAAAGGATTTGACAGGCTCGGGGTCTCCCACTCCTTCGCATGATGCAGGCAGAACAGTGCCCGAGGCTACGAAGAAAAGGGGTCCGAGTCCGATCGCTGACCCCTTGCCTCCAAAAAATAAACAGCCCCGTCTGGAGTCTCCTTCTCGCGGTTTTAACGTATCCTCCCCCGCCAAAGGGACCTTATGCTCGGAGCGCTTCCCCGTCGAATTAATTGAAGACAAGGACCGAGCTAAGGAGTTTGGGAAGAAGGTAGCTGAGGCCCCTGAGGTATACGGGGTTGATCTCCATAGCCGCCGCGGCTTCAATTCTTATGTTGGCGATGGGCTTCTGCACCGTATGAACTTCCCGGACTATCAACAGAAGGTGCTGTCCAAGACCAACTTCCTGACCGCCCTGGGTTATGCGGGCTTGGCTATGGCTGAGGTTAGTGTCTCACTTTCCTTGTCTAAACCGACGTGCTCTTTCTTTTTATATATCGATCCTTTGACCCTCTGATTCCTCATCCCGTTTTTAATATAATCTCCACATGCTCCTTTATTAAACAGGTTAGCAATGACCTGCTATATATGCGGTCTCAGTATGACGCCGAAGTTGCTTTGGCCGCAGCGAGGGGGAAGAAACTGGCGGAGGCGAAGGATGAGATTGCCCGCTTGTCCAAGGTCCTGGAGGGCTCGGGAGAGGAGTTTAAAAATAAAGATGCCGAGTTGATGACTGCGGTCAAGGAGAACTCCAAACTGAGCAACGATCTCGACGCAGCTCGCGAGGCCAAAGACCGAGCTGAGGCTGAAAAAGCAACTGTTGAGTCTGAGAAGCATCGACTCGAAGCTCGCCTGGCCGAGGCTGAAAAGCGGTTGGAGGAGGAGAGGGAGAAAAACAGGAGTTTGTCTGAAAAGGTTGATGAACTGGATGGCAAGGTTTTGGACGCCATGCGGTTTGAGAAAGACCGGGAACTTGTTCTGAATGAAGAGCGAGGGAAAGCCGTGGCCGAGTTTGAGGCGTCTGATGCTTACAGAGAGAAGGTGGAGGAGGCAAGCATAGAGCAATATAACTCAGCTCTCCATACAGTAGGTCGTAATCTGCCAGCTACGGGCAAATACAGTGCGCAAGAGATTGCGATTCTTTGCTCCATTACGGCCTCAGACCCTCAATGCTTTGCCGGCCATGCTCTAGTGCCCTTTACCACGGACCAACTCTCCGAGTTACCCGAGTTTGTCAGATCAACTCTCCCTCCCGTCGCTCCGGTCATTGTCCAAGATCTTCTTTCCGCTATTGATGGGTTCAGATATTCTGCCGCGGGTACCTTGCCTCTGGTCGCAGCTTTGGAGAGGACTTTTGGCCCCGGCGGCCCGTACATTGATGGTATGGTTCTTCCTTACTCTCCTTATGCCTCCGCTCTTGCTGATGCTTCTCTGGATCAGTCTGGATCTGTGCCTGACACTGATGTCTCTGCCTCTGTTCCAGATATGGAGAATGCTCCTCCCCCGGCCTCATGAAGATCAGACAGGGTTGCATCCTGGGAAATTTTTGTAATAGTGTAGGTCCGGACATTTTCGAACAAGTGATTTTTGGTTTGTATATGTATAATTGTTTTCAGTTTTGCTATTGATTTCCTATCTTGCGTGCCCTTTTGCTATCACTCTTTTGATTACACAGCTTAAAAGGTTTGTTCTCGCACGAGCTGTCTTTGTTTCCGCGCACGCGGTTTAGCTCGAGAGCGTATGACCGCGCACTCAAAGGCGTAGGACATGGGCCCTGCGGTCCAGCTCGAGGGCGTATGACCGCGCATCTTGGGTCTTAGGAATTTCTCAAGGAAATAATCCCACCAAGGAATTCATTCTCCCATTTTAGTCTAGCTCAAAGGCGTAGGACATGGGCCCTGCGGTCTAGCTCGAGGGCGTATGACCGCGCATCTTGGGTCTTAGGAATTTCTCAAGGAAATAATCCCACCAAGGAATTCATTCTCCCATTTTAGTCTAGCTCAAAGGCGTAGGACATGGGCCCTGCGGTCTAGCTCGAGGGCGTATGACCGCGCATCTTGGGTCTTAGGAATTCCTCAAGGAAATAATCCCACCAAGGAATTCATTCTCCCACTTTAGTCTAGCTCAAAGGCGTAGGACATGGGCCCTGCGGTCTAGCTCGAGGGCGTATGACCGCGCATCTTGGGTCTTAGGAATTTCTCAAGGAAATAATCCCACCAAGGAATTCATTCTCCCACTTTCCATTTGCTTTGGTTACCATGACGACGTTGGCTAACCACTTCGGATATTTGATCGGGCTTATGATTCCTGCTTTCAGTAGTTTATCTACCTCGATTCTGATCGCCGCTTTCTTCTCTGGTGAAAAGTATCTTTCTTTCTGGAGGACCCGGGTAAATGTGGGATCGACATTCAGTTCATGCTCGATGACCTCTCTACTTATCCCCTTCAAGTCCTCAACGGTCCAGGCAAATACATCCAAGTTTTTTCGCAGCAGCTCAATCAGAATCTTCCTTTCTTCTGCGGGGATTTCTAGCCCGACCTTGACCGTTTGTTCGGGGTAAGCGGGGTTTATGACTACATCCTCCAGAGCATCGTTGGGGCGGATGTCCCTTATTTCCCTGTCGTGCAGCGAATCAATCACGATGTCTATCTGCTCGGTCTTTGCGGCAATACGACGGGCTCTCCTACTCCGTTTAAATTCTGCCCGTGTTGAGTGGAATGACAAAGTTCCAATCATGGCCGCCTCCTCGGTCCTGTTGCTGTTGGTTTTGACCTTTTTTGCCTCCCTCGGGCCTACCAATCTTGTCCCCATCGCGCTCTCCCTTCTTTTCTTCTCTATTATTTTGAGAAAAAGCTCGGGCTTGTTCTCGATGCATGCTATCCCTGCGGGGGTGCTGAACTTGATCTTCTGGTGAGGGATTGACGCAACGATTCCTAGGGCAGCCTGAGCGGTCACTCCCAAGATTGCGTTGTACTGGGATTTCAGATCGATCACCATGAATGTGACGTAGGCTGTTTTTTCGAACGGCCTCTCTCCAATGGTCACTTCGAAGTCAATGGTCCCTTTTGCGTAGACCGTATGATTCGTGAACCTTCCAACAAGCCCGCATATGGGGTTAAGTGCGCCTCGGACATCCCCATTTCTTCTAAACAATGGAAGTAGAGTATGTCCCGCGAAGCCCCGGTATCAATGAGGACCCTCCCAATATCCGCTCTACCAATAGCCATCTTGATTGTCAATGGCTGTGTTGAATGGAAGAGGGTGGAGGCCAGCTCGCTCCTCTTGAACCCGATCATTTCCTCTTGCTCGGGTGGGTATGCAGGTATCAGGAACACCTTTTCCAATTTCTTGATCTGAATAGAGAGCTGGGTGTTGCTCGGGGCTTCTTCCCCGATATACTGGATGTCGTAGCGTTTTTCCCCATCGGCGTCGTTATCCCTAACATATTGGACATGTCCTCGTGGGGCCTCTCCTTTATTGCTGGGCCCCTCAATCCACTTTTTCAATTCTTCGGCCTCGACTTTCTGTTGTATTATTTTTTTCATCTGAAAACACTCATCCGTGTTATGTCCGTGGCTTTCATGGTAGCCGCACCACTTCTTCTTGTTCGCCTCATAAGGATTTCTTTCTAGGGGTGGGGGAGGAGGCAGGGCTTCTGCCCGCAGAATCTCAGTCCTTGGGGCTATCAAAGGAGTGAAGGTGTTGTCAGTTCTTTTGAAATTGGTCGCGCCCTTCGGTCTTCCTCTATTTCGGCCGCCACTGCCCCCCGAATAGCCTGCGTGGCACCTTGAGTCATGAGCGGGCTCGAGCCTATCCCGTATGCTCCTGCGGGCATCTTCCATGAACGAGGGCTCAACTCCGGCCATGGCAATGGCTCGATTGTACATTTCCTCCGTTCCCTCGGGCTTTCGACAAGCGAACTCTTGTCTCAAGGTATAGGATGTCAATCCTCCCAAGAAGCACAGCTCGATGTCATTTCTCGTTAGGTCCACGATTTGTTCGGTCATTTTTCGAAACCGTGTAATGTACGCTTTCGTACTTTCCCCGGGATATTGCTTCACACCGCATAGGTCCGATTTCGGTCTTGCGACCTCCCCAGCGCCCGCGAACGAATTCAGGAACGACGTCCGCAATTGCTCGTAGCTGCAAATGGAGCGGGGTTTATGGGCCAACAACCATCCCAGCGCCTTCCCCTTGAAGGTGGAGGCTAGAGCCTTGCATTTTACGGCCTCATCCGTTGAAAATAGAGCCATCTGCCCTTCAAACCGCCCAACATGGCTTTTGGAGTTAGACGAGCCGTCATAAGCGTCTAGGGTGGGGACCTTTCCCCGCTGGATTGGGGAATCAGCTATCCAGGAGGCAAAAGCATCTATGGGTCCAATGCACTTTGCCACACTTTGCTTAGACTCCCATAGGTCCCTGATCATCCCCTGGACCTTGTAATCAATCTCTTCCCCGGTTTTCACCCTTTTTGCCGTCCCCGCAAATTGCTCTCCGGTTCTAACAGTTGCTTTTCCCTTGTAGTGGCCTTTGGACCTTCGAGGTTGAGACTCTCCTTCTTCACTCTTTCTCCCTTCCTCTCCTTCTTCATCGTCGTCCTCCACAACGATCGTTCTTTTCTTGTTTCCCTCCACCCTGCTGGCTATGCTTTTAGAACCATGAGTTTTTTATCTTTCAAGAGGGATTCCCGTGTCAGCCTCGGCATTGAAAAGCTCTTCCAGGGCCAGGTTTAACTGAAGCCCTTCCGCTACTAGATCCTGCCTGTCTTTCAGGAGCTGGATTTTCTTTTGAATCTGCTCCGGGGTGAAGGGAGTGACGGGGATTTTCTGTGCCTTGCGTGCTTTTGATGTTTCGATACGATCTCTTAGATCCGCCTCTCTTCTTGCTTTCTGAGAGGGAGTGCCCGAGCAGCCACTAGGCGCCTTGTCTCCTAATCTGGCAAAGATGGATCCTTGAGGCGCTTGTTTCGAAGGGCTAGCATTTGGGTTCAAGATTTCTTTCCCAGTCATTGTAAATATTTGGAATGTCGAGTGTATTTTTAGAACCGTAGAAACAAAAGAATGGCTTCGAACGGTGGAAACTCAAGATGAGATGACCGAAACTCGAACTGACGACTGGGAATTCGAAAGAACTCAGAAGATTGCACTAGAAAGATTTTCGTTTCCCGGCAATGGAACCACTGATGACGCCCTAAGTTTCTGGGGTCACGGAGGTAGAACTCCAATATAGCTGTCTCTTGATCCTGATCACAACACAAACAAGAACACCGTTAAGACCAAGGCCGGGTTGGAATCCGGCTTAGGCCCTCGGTGTGAGAGTAAGATCTCTGAGGAAAACCTAAGTAGAAAGCTTGTGAAAGCCTTGAGTGTGTGAGTAGGATAGAGCACGTACCTTTCTCATGGGGGAAAAGAGGTATATATATGACCAAGGGAAAGAAACCTGCACAAGGTACTAACCACCCTGGTACTGGGGGGACACGTGGCGAGTCCCCAGTGGACCGGTCAGGAGAGTGGCTGGGAAGGTGGCGTGTCTGTCAGGGAAGCATGGTTCCATCACCAACCGTTATGGTGTGTCAGGTACGGATAGGTGACGCCTCGCGTACGTTTGTGCCAGCTGGGCACCACGGGCTCCTCAGGATGGCGGGAGGCAGAGTCAACTCGGGCATATACATCAGGGAGATCGATCCCCTCGGGCTTACTAGCCCACGTTCCTTGTCGGTTCGGCCTCCAGAGTTCAGGTCCGGTTCGGGCGCGTTAGGTCGCACTGATTTAGACCGGCGAGCATCCGGCCCAGAAGGCTCGGTCTCATCAGAAGAGAGTATGTTCTATTTACCAGCTTCTTTTGCAAAATTGCTTTTGCAGTATGCATTGTAGAGAGCAAGTCATTGACATTACTAAATGTGCACGGACCTCTTGAGCATTGCATCATACACTTGGAGTGCAGCATTACATATGAAGATCTTACATGGAAAGCAAAATCCTAATTTTTTTTAATAAAATAATGAGGAACAAAAATCCTCAACATATCCAAAAGAGCATCTGGTTCCTCTTCAGAAACCTCATCTTTGTCATCCGGATAAGCGTTCAAATCGAAACTGAAATTAGCATCTTGTTGAATCTCGTCCTCTTCAATGATATCCCCCTCTTCAATGATATCCCCTTCGTCATCCGGATAATCGTTCAAATCAAACCTGAAGTTTGATGCTTGTTGAATCTTGTTCTCTTGAGAAATTTCACGTTCCTTATCCGCGTAACTATCAAAATTGAAAATGGAATCTTCAGTTGCTTCTTCATCTTTAAGCGAATTTTCTATCTCAAACCCATCCTCGAACAAGAAAGAAAACCAATCGAAGGAAGGGGGTACCATGATTTTTGTTGTGCATACATGGTGAATAATGAAAAAATTTGGTTATAAATTGAAGATAGATGGAATATGAAAGAGTTTTTTGGGAAGAAACACTCATGGTCGGTGTTTGCTGTAGAGAAGATAGAGGAGTTCTATGAGGGAGTATTAATGAGACTAAAGGGTAGTTTTGTCAAACACCAGTAATAAAAACCCTCAACGCCAGTTATTTTGGCACCGGTTTGCACTCCTAAAACGCCACTTAATACGAAACGGAGGGAGTAATTGTTAATTAATGGCTTGATTAGTTTGGGGTTTCGTTATCTAAGCAACCAGAGATGAGATCATCTGTACCACAATCTGTGTACCACAAGTGATCTGACGGCTTTATCATTTGTGATATTATAATTATCTTAATTTTAATAAGATATAGCCATTGGATCACTTGTAGTACACCAAAAGTGGTACAAGTACAAAGGATTTCCTCTCAAACAACTATCCTTGTCTTGGAATTTTGTACATATTTTGTGTGCTAGAACTAAATGAGTTTGTATTGTTGTGAATTATAAATACATTTACATGACAATATTTGTTGATAATGTTAGCATAACAATTAGGTGCGGTTTTTTATAATGCGGGCACAACTGATCTCAGCCAGATTATAGTACTTTGTTTTTCAGAACTGTAACACAATTTTATCTTGGCCTATCTCAAAATAAATACAAGTTTTTCATTTTTTATGTAATCAAAAAGTTTAATGATAAATCCATATTATTTATTTATTTTTTGATTAAAACCAATTTATTTTTTTAACTAATTATTTTGATACGAGAGTATAATTTTATTATTATACATACAAATAAGTAAAGCAGATAAATTAAATGGTGCGCCTATCAATGTAAATGTTGAATTAATAAACGAATTGCCCTCTTACATGCCTTAATTGCTCTCTTGCATGCATCAAGATAAATTAAAAACTTGTTAAACTTACATGACTAAGGATTAATTGACCCTTTAAACTAAATGGCCATATTAAATGACACTATGGAACTCATGTGACATCATCTTGAAACAAGGAATGCAATCACCAAATGAATAATACTCCATCTGGTCCAAAATAACTGTCTCTTTTGACATTTGCACAATTCTTAAGAAATGCAATTATTATCGTGACTTAATAACAAAAGTTCCAACTTTACCCCTATTAAGTGTGCAACTTTCTTACATTAATGTCTCACATTCTAAGACAATTAAAAAAAGAGAACAAGTTTCAATGCAAGGGTAAAAGGGACATTTAGCTCAAAAGTGACAATTATTTTGGACCAAAATTTTGGTTCAAAAGTGACAGTTATTTTGGACCGGAGGGAGTATATAGTGTGGAACTATGGACATTGTCAAAAAAAAAATAAAAAAATAATAATAATAGGGACACAAAAAAGTAATAAAAAAGTCACAAAAACATGTTCACAAAATCTTAGCTGTAATAATATTATTAGTGTTTTTAATTAGAGTGTGGCAGGTCTATTATCGATGCAACCACTAAAATATCGTCGCTTCATTTCGTGAGCAAAATTTTCTGACATTATTTTGTGCCCCTAGCATTGCTCTTCAAAAATATTAAAAGTTCATTTACATTTTTACTCATTTTTTGTTTTGTCTCATATCTTTCGCTCACTCTCGGTCTCTTTCTCACTTCAGTCTTGGTTACGTAAAAAACCCTTATGAAAGTTTAATGAATTTAACTTTTTAATTTTGAAAATTAGACGATTTTTATAAAACAAATAAAAATAGTAAGTGAAACTATCGTTCTAAGACAGGGGAGTATAGTAGTACATATCATAACAAATGTTGCAATTCTAACTTAAAAATAATTAAATTTTAATTACAATATAATAATTTTATCATGGTACAAATAATGTGTAAATAAATATTACCCGTGTCTCAAAATAATGTCTAAGAAAATCAAATTTAATAAGCATAAGAACGAAATTTATTTTACGAATAGTAGTACTCCATCTGTCCCAGAAAGATAGTCTTATTTTGATTTTTTATGGTCAACAAAAATAAACTTTGACCAATCAATGGTGATAATCTAATCATGCTAGTGACATTCTAAAATTTGCAATTGATAAATCATTAAGTGATTTATCAATAACAATATTTAGAATTTTATTGTGATCAATAAATTGACACAAATGTTTAGCCAAATATTATTTTTGTTGACCATAAAAAATAAAATAAAACTATCTTTCTGAAACAGAGTATTAAATTAGCCGTTTTGACTGTAAGTAATGAAGAACACTAGACCATGCTTCACTGCCATCACATAATTAACTGTACACACACATGCACCATCATCTTTAATACTCCAAGTTAGTAAGTTACTATGAATTTGGTCTACTTCTTCAACTTGTTACTCCCTCCGTCCCAAAATACTTGCAATTCTAAAATGAATTTTTTTCTCAAAATACTTACAGTTTTGCAGTTTCCCATGAAACATTAGCCCACTTTCTCTAAACTGCCTTTATTTATTACATGTAGTTGTGACTGTAAAATCATTTAATTGTCTAGGTAGTTGAACTATTCAAAGGGTAACTTAGTTTATTTAATATGTATTGATTGATTTTCTTAATATGTGTGTAAAGTGCTAGAACTACAAGTATTTTGGGTACGGATGTGTTTTATAATTAAAGCTAGTTATAGGGGGGAAATATTAAAATAATAAGAAGTTTAATTTAAATATTAAATTCCAAATATATTAAGTTCACTGAATAAATTGCAGTCTTGGTTGCACTCCAAGTCCAACTACTATATAAAAAACAAATTGAATTTTGGAGTTATATGTATTTCTTCTAAATAAGGTAGTACTCCCTCCGTCCCGGACTAAGAGTCATACCCCTCATTTGCATGCTTATTAATAAATATTGGAAGTGATGTAAATGTTGTGAGTGTAAAAATAAAGTAGGAGAGAGAATGAGTGGGAGAGAATAGTGAATTGATTGGTGTTGTGAGTATAAAAGTAAAATAGGAGAGAGAATGAGTGGGGTAAATAGTAAAGATTCTTTGCCATTTTAGGAATATGACTCTTACTCTGAGACGTACCAAAATGGAAAGTAGGACCCTTAGTCTGGGACGGAAGGAAGGGAGCAGTAGTTTTTATCAGAAACTTCCCTTTCTGTCATTTGTCAGCCAACTAATCCGAGGTTTTTATATTTGTTTTGGTAGTAACTGAGATTCGTGTGTATGTAGGGGTCGCATGCCTTGACAGCGTCGGTAGATAGATACCTCTGCCGCCCTTGCATGCAATGCATTGATGCTTTCTTCTTCCATCAACACTTAAAATTTAATACTAGTGAAATAACAGCGGAAATAAATAATATATACTACATCTGTCCTTAAATGAGTGTCCATTTTCAAGAAATATTTATCCCTAAATGAGTGTCTTTTTTTAACATAACTTTCTCCCTAAACGTTTTTTCGAAATTTTTTTCACATGTTTCTTAATACGGGCAAAACTAAAGGTTTGGAAAGGAGATTACAAGATTATATATGAATCGTTGTTACCAAATTGTTCAAAAAGTTGAGATTTTCAGTGTCCCTTAAAATGAAATTTGGACACTCATTTAGGGACAGAGGGAGTAGGATTGAATCGTCTGTTGATTTAACTCCAGCAAACAAGTCTTACGGTTAAAAATGAATTCATTATTAAAAGATTTGATTTACAGAATAAAAACATAACTAGTGAAATAGGAAAATATGAAAAAATACTAAAGATCAAGTTCTGAACCTAATACAATGTTTAAACCATATAATCTGACTTACAGAAATCAGAGAAATGTTTTAGAACAGAAAAATTAGTAAAGAACTTGGATTAAAATCAGATGTGACTTCGGATGTATGCAGACATCCGAACACATCCACAAACTGCACTTTTATACTATCACGAATGAATTTCTAAAAGTTAGAAGATAAAAATACATCTATACAAATAAAAATATAGACTAAAAAAATATTTACATAAATAAAAAGATGTAACGTATGAACTAAATAATTGAACAACATCCTACCAAAAAATTTTGTTAAATTTTATTAATTAAAAATTCATCTCCTAAAAAGGCAAAAATCTTTTTAATTTTAAAAAGCATAATTTTACAAAACCTAGATTACTTCTCGTACCTTTTTTAATTTTATTTTTTTTAAAATAGTTTTTGAGGCTTATAATTGCATTCCTCTAGGTTTTAGGTGGTGGAAAGGAATAATTTGGAAATATTGTAAAATTGATGTTTGAATGATTTTGAAACTTTCATATTGTTGGGTCAAACTCATGAACTACATTAACTCCATGTCTCTATTCTAATTTCACGAAATGTGATCGGTCACTTTCACCATTTTGTCTACTTTAGCTAAACACAAAATTTCTTTTATTGCAGTACCATTTTTTCGGCTGACATCATCGTAACATCATAAATATGATGTATAGTCGTTGGATTATCTATAGTACACAGTGTGGTGCACAAAATTGATACATGTGATCTCGTCTCTCGTTGAGATGACGGACGTCGTATGCCCCAAACATATACCCTACCAAAAATGATCTTTCTAGTTTTTTTTTTTCTAGTATTATTTTAATAAACTTTGAATAATAATATAAGCTAATTAAATTATCTATTAAAATATTTTAATAAAAATATTATTCAAATTTAATATACGATTAAAAAATGTATACAAAGCGGGAGGGAGGGTGTATGAATGATACTCCCTCTGTCCCTAAATTAATGTCTATTTTGAAGATTTTTTTGTCTCAAAATAAATGACTTTTTTGAAAAAAAACTGTCCCTAGATTTTTTTTTTTTAACATTTTTTTTTCTACATGCAAAACTAAATGTTTGGAAAGATGATTATATGATTATATACGAAGCTTTGCCACTAAATTATATGAGACATATAAATTTTATGATTTTTTTTAGAATAAAATTTGGACATTCATTTAGAGATATAAGGCTAGAAGGAGATATTAATATGGGTTAATGACAGATTAGGGTCTGAACTCCAGGGGGGTGCGTCTAAACGGGGCCTGGTTTTTTTTCCCGCTAGATCAGGGCTCAATATCTAAATTTTTCGGCAGTTAAGGGCTTTTTTACGGAAATCGTTAGAAAAGTCAGTTAAGTGCCATGTGCCTCGCACGTGATCATCAAATTGGATGTATTTGTAATGATATTAGTTAGTAAGGGCTTTAGTGAAATTTTTGAAACTCAAAGGTTTAAAAACGAAATAAATATTTTTCTAAAAAAATATTCCCTCCGTCCCAATTTAAAGTTCCTAGTTTACTTTACACGGAGATTAAGAAAAAATATATTTTGTGGATATGAAAAGAAAATTGGGAGAGAGGAAGTGGGTAGGGTGTTTTTGTTGTGAGAATGACAAGTGGGTTTCACTTTCCATTTTAGGTCATAAAACAAAATAAAAAACCTTAAAGCGGGACAGAAGGAGTATATAATAAAATAAGTAATTATCATATACTCCCTCCGTCCCATCCGAATGAGGATTTTCACCACTGGCATGGGATTAAGGAATAATAGTATTCTATTACAAAAAGGGATAATGTCTTTGAATTAAAAGATTTAACCTTTTTTGAATAATCACTAATCATTTATGTCACGACCCGAAACCTAGGCTCTACTTTATTAGTAATAAATAATTATTATTTATTTATTTGCTTATTTATTTATTTAAATTATTTAGTTATTTAAATATTTATGTGTTCATTTTGGGTTTCGTGATGTGGTCGTGCCTAGCATTTAATTGGTTAATTGTGCTAGTGTAGAGTGTTGGGTCTTAAATGTTAGTGAGGAATATAAGATGATTGAGTTAGTGTGTAGGGGAGGGGGTCAATGTGTAAATTTCTCAATCACCCTACTTATTCCATCTTTTCCCCTCACCTCCCTCACTCTCATCCTCTCCATCTCCCTCTCTCTCCATTGCCAAAGAATGGGTAAGTTCTCTCTCACTTCTCTCTACATTTCCATCATCTTCCTCTCTTTATTTCTCATTTCTTAAAACAGGAATCATGTTTAGATCGTCGATAGGATCTTAGGAAGCCAAGAAACTTCGAGTTCCGTCACCGTTGATAAAAATCCGGGTAAGTTGCTTTTCCCCCATTTATGCTAAAAATGGTCATCTTTAAGTCTATTAATGTTCTAGTTGATTTATATGGCTTTCTTGGTTGTTTTGGAACCTATTTGCAATTTATTCATATTTTTGTGCAAATTTGGGTAATTGAATCATCCCTTGGTTGTGTTGTTTAAATGTTGTGAGATGAGTCATTTTAGGCTTAGAAGTTGTTTTGGCACTTGGGTGAACTTGTAGGAAGTGTTGGATTTGAATTGAGTTGAAAATGGTGATTTTAGGAATGTTGAGTTTGAATCTTGATCTTGGTTGATGAATGGTATTATTTGAGTCTCCATTCTAGTTATAAGTTGTTTTGGGTTCATCTTTATGCTTGGAGGAAGGTTGATTATGTTTGATTTTGGTTGGAATATGAAATGGTTAAGAAAATAGGTAGAAAACCCAGATTTTGGCCGGATTTCGTCCCTCCGGGCAAGGAGGCACGCGCACCATGTTTGGAGAGGCGCGCACACCCTTTTCTGCTTCGAAATCGCAACCTTCTGACCTTAGGAGGCGCACGCATCACTTTTTAAGGAGGCGCGCGCATCCCTCCTTTTTCCAGTTTGTCCGTTTTTCGTTCGATCTTCTGGAGGCCATAACTTTCTCATCCGGACTCCGTTTTAGGCGTGTAAACTATCGTTTCAAAGCTCTTTTCGAGTAATACGAGATGAGTGGGTTTATTTTGTGGGGTTTCTGGTTTGGATTGTGTTGAGTTTCCAGTAAGTGTTCTATAATACAAAACGTTATGACCGGTCCGTTGTGATCAAGTTGGGGTATATGTTGTATGGGTCAAGGACCACTCTAGTGTGTGAAAATGGTTCTTTGGTGAACAAATGTGTGGTGGAACGTAACTAAGTATTATTAGGGAATGTTTGGTAATCTTATGATGTGTTCATGTTGGTTCCCATCAAATTGATTTTAGGAAAAGACTTGGTCTAGGTTTTAAGTAATATCCTATAGTACCTAGAGGGTTGTCATGGGATACCAAAGTGTTGAAATGGGTGCATTGGGGATCATGTATGGGAATGTGTTACCTTTTTGTTCGGCTGAGTGTTAAGAATTGGTCCGTCCATGAGCGGATGTAAGATGTGAAATAGTGATTGGGTACCTTCGGAGTGATTAGCCTTATGGAGGAATTATTCGGAGTTCCTATTGGGAATCCCAGGTATAAGGAAATGGTTGAGTGCTTGACCATAAGTACCCTCTATGAGTAGGCTTTTAGGGTCATCTTGGTAATGGTCGTGGTACTATTTGTGAGTGACCGTTTGGGTTGTGCTCTTAATGAGTAACTTATGGGTATCATCTGTAGGATGTGTTTGGTATGAAACCTTGTCTTGGAATAATTTGTTTTAATGATCAATGTTGTTGGGCTCTTTATGAGAAATTCTGTTTATCGTGGTGGAACACTTTTATGAAAGATTTTCCCGTTTTCGTTGTTGTTGACTCTTCTTGAGTAATAGTTGTATCCTTATGGTAATTATTGGGTATGGTCCCTTTTGTGAACAAGCGTGTCATGGTATTTGACTAAGTATGGTTTGAGAATGTTGGGCTGGGTCCGCTTGTGACAGTATTTGCAATGTATGAATGTGGATAACCGTTTAACTCTTTTTGAGTAGCTTCATGTGTTGATGTTGTTGTTGATCTCTTCATGAGAAAATAGTTTGCATCCTTTGTGATGATTTTGGCTTGGTTCCCTACTTTGGAATCATTGCCCCCGTTGTTGTTTCAAGCGAGTATTTATTACTATGTGCTTGTATAGAGTCCAGCTGGCATTGTTGTGTTTGTTTTGGGCAGTGATGTATATTATAATGGCACGAGCCAAGTCCAGTATAATGTACTTCACTGGTAACCCAGTTTCCCCATGTTCAGTGGCCTTGAGTGGGATGCCTCTTCCCGTGATCGTGGTTGGGATGAGCTAGCTCCTATGGTGAGTATTCTAGCTATTCGCGTGGGGGGATGACTATGTGTTGTTTCTCCCACTACTGGTTGTTGTTGTTACTTGGTTCCGGAACCGACTTCAGCTCGTTCATGCTGCTCAACGGACTCTTCTCAAAGGATGGTGTTCCGTTTCTAGAACCTTGGCTCCGTATCCACCTATGAGTGTTTATTTCAGCTTTATGTGTTGCATGATGAGCTGGTCGTTATTTCCAACCGGTATGGGACGGTTGGCGATAGGGAGCCTCTCATTTGTTGTTATGTGATTGTATGCTATGATTGATTATTGGATATTACTGTTCATGATAGCATGACATCTAGTTGCATTTAGTAGCTTACTGAGATTTTTCTCACCCCGTTTCTTGTTTCAAATTGTTTTTCCTTAACCCCCCCCCAGGAAAGCAAGTGGTATCGTTTGAGGTCCGTTGTATCGGGAGTCTTCTGAGCAGGTTGATCGCCTTTGGGGTAGGTACTCTTCAGGGCCTCTTTGTATATAGTTGAAAGGTCATGGTTGTCCAGGGTTATGTATTTACTGTAGTCTTTGGGAATTTATATTATTAACAGTTGTTCTTGCTTCCGCGTTTGTTTCTAGTCTCCGAGTTAAAACCTCGTTGAGGTATTGTTTGTTGGTATTGGTTTATAGTAGAATTCACGCGCCCGGTTTGGTATTTAGCATTTTGGAGATGTTAATTATGTAAATTTTATATTTATGGATTTTTAGAATTCCCGGGGCGTGACAGTTGGTATCAGAGCAATGGTTTTAGACCTTGCAAGGGAATAAGAACTCTGATATTGAATAGGTTTCAACACTTGGGTGTTATGATATTGAGCGGTTTAGGGAACTAAGTTTTCTTGAAAGATGAGGTTAAGATAGAAGTTGGTTGAGTTATGAGTCGTGATATTGGCGTAGAGTGTTCTTCTTTTGTGGAATACCCAGTATAGATTGGTGTTAATAGTATTAGTTTCATTGGGGTTAGTTGGTTTGAGAATCGAAGTGTGAGCCTTTGAATACTTGGGCGTACCTATTTCGTAAAGTGGGAATGCCTTGTGCTATATTCGTATGTTTGTTCTCATAAGGTGATTTATGTTGAGGTGTGTCCCCGAGTACGAAATTTCGTGATTGCTAATAATGAAAGTAAGGTGATTTGGTCATGCCGCTTATATAGAGTGTTGACAAGATAAGTAGTATAGTTTAGTTTTCCATGCGGTCCAAATCTCTTGGTTGTTATGGATTTACGGTGAGTATTTTTATACTGATTGTGTGACTTTGCTTAGAAGCATAATGGGTTATAAGTGGGTGCATCTTTAGTGAGAAGTTATATTAATCTTCATGGGAGAAAAAGTGTAGTAGAGATTTGAAAGAATGTTTAAAGATGAGTATGAGTAGATATTTCATTTTGGTCACTAAATTCGTAAATAATTCCGACCGGTCTCTGAGTGGTTGGGAAGCTTGGTTGAATAGTGTGGATTGAGTTTTAATAGATTCTTATCTAATTCGTCGATCTTCGAGTTGAGTGATTTTGGTTCTAAATGAGATAACTTCAGAAAATTCAATTAGGTCACCATGGCGAATTAGTGTTTGTTATCTTATATTGGTGAATTAGTAATTCCTGCAGTTGATCAGTGGTTAGTCAAGAATTTGATTGATAAGTGGCTATTGTTAGTCAAGGGTCGAATATGAGGAAATAACGAAGGCAATTTCTATTATGGGGTTCGTTTATTTTGAATTCTTGGTTATATCGTTGGGAATGATAAATGACATAGTGTTATCGAAGATTGTTATTTTAAATCGTAATTGATTTTGGGAGTGAATGACTTAATGATATACTGATACACTCCAAGTTGTAGGCTGAGAATTATTACCCATTTGGGATTTTTTTAAAATTGCTTGGAGAGCAAGGGTTCGCAAGTTTTAACATGAGCTAGAGGATTTATTGTTTTGTAATGGGGTTTCTTGAGGTATTAATTGATCTCTGCAAGTGTAGACAAATATGTAAAATGAGATACGCATATTTTGGGATTTCTTGACTTTAGTAAGAACCGATGAATGTGAAATCAACTTTCGATTATTAAAATAAAGATTGATGATAATTTAAGTATTGATATGGTTTTGTGGATTTAGCTAGTATCACTGTTATCTTGCCAGGTATAAACCGGTGTTATGTTCTCTTGGAGATAAGTCAGGTTTTCCATTTTAGTGAAGCTGATCAGCTTGTTATCGATAATGATGCTTCCAAATAGGGACTGAGGTAAGTAACGATTAGAAGTGATGAAGTATTTATGTGTGTTTAGAGGATTAACTCTTGATAAATAGAACTATCTATGACTTGGGATGGATTGTGATTTTATTGGCATTTCCTTAGCAGATTGTTTATTCTATTTTATTTTGGGACCAAGTTGAAATGTTATGTTAATGGGCTATCAAAAGTGGACGGATATATTTCCTTAGAAAACTAAGTATGAAATAATGCAAGTAGATTCGAGGAATTCAAAGAGTATGACTGTATGGTGTTCCAGCTTATAAAGAAAGCGAGTATAGTGGTGGGATCATATTTAACCGGATAGTTGATAACGGTAAAATTTTGAGTATATCTTTGAGTCATTGGGTGACAGAAATTGTTAGCTCTATTCCTTCTCTTATTTGTTCGGGTAGTAGTATGTTATGGGTTGATGTATAGATCGTCAATACGTACGGAAGAACCGGAAAAGTAAAACTTATGAATATTGGTGAATTAAGGGTTGGTTGAGGACATAATGCTAATCGGGATCAAATCAGTTATTTTTCAGGATCGGTGATCAAGTGATAGTCTTGGGAATCTGAAATTCCGGATGAAAGAGGAAGTTGACTTTAGAATGTTTAATACGAGTATACTTGAGATATGTGTGTGTAATGTATGTTGGGTTATTGAGTCGTGGAGACTACGTTTGAATTATCTAATAGGTACTTGTTTGGGGTTATGAGTGCTATTTGGGGACCGATATTTTGTAGCCTCGTTATGACTGCGTGTCATGATTTTGATGAGAGAATTCGCGGGCGAATTCTTTTTTAAGGAGGGTAGATTGTCACGACCCGAAACCTAGGCTCTACTTTATTAGTAATAAATAATTATTATTTATTTATTTGCTTATTTATTTATTTAAATTATTTAGTTATTTAAATATTTATGTGTTCATTTTGGGTTTCGTGATGTGGTCGTGCCTAGCATTTAATTGGTTAATTGTGCTAGTGTAGAGTGTTGGGTCTTAAATGTTAGTGAGGAATATAAGATGATTGAGTTAGTGTGTAGGGGAGGGGGTCAATGTGTAAATTTCTCAATCACCCTACTTATTCCATCTTTTCCCCTCACCTCCCTCACTCTCATCCTCTCCATCTCCCTCTCTCTCCATTGCCAAAGAATGGGTAAGTTCTCTCTCACTTCTCTCTACATTTCCATCATCTTCCTCTCTTTATTTCTCATTTCTTAAAACAGGAATCATGTTTAGATCGTCGATAGGATCTTAGGAAGCCAAGAAACTTCGAGTTCCGTCACCGTTGATAAAATCCGGTAAGTTGCTTTTCCCCATTTATGCTAAAAATGGTCATCTTTAAGTCTATTAATGTTCTAGTTGATTTATATGGCTTTCTTGGTTGTTTTGGAACCTATTTGCAATTTATTCATATTTTTGTGCAAATTTGGGTAATTGAATCATCCCTTGGTTGTGTTGTTTAAATGTTGTGAGATGAGTCATTTTAGGCTTAGAAGTTGTTTTGGCACTTGGGTGAACTTGTAGGAAGTGTTGGATTTGAATTGAGTTGAAAATGGTGATTTTAGGAATGTTGAGTTTGAATCTTGATCTTGGTTGATGAATGGTATTATTTGAGTCTCCATTCTAGTTATAAGTTGTTTTGGGTTCATCTTTATGCTTGGAGGAAGGTTGATTATGTTTGATTTTGGTTGGAATATGAAATGGTTAAGAAAATAGGTAGAAAACCCAGATTTTGGCCGGATTTCGTCCTCCGGGCAAGGAGGCACGCGCACCATGTTTGGAGAGGCGCGCACACCCTTTTCTGCTTCGAAATCGCAACCTTCTGACCTTAGGAGGCGCGCGCATCACTTTTTAGGAGGCGCGCGCATCCCTCCTTTTTCCAGTTTGTCCGTTTTTCGTTCGATCTTCTGGAGGCCATAACTTTCTCATCCGGACTCCGTTTTAGGCGTGTAAACTATCGTTTCAAAGCTCTTTTCGAGTACTACGAGATGAGGGGTTTATTTTGTGGGGTTTCTGGTTTGGATTGTGTTGAGTTTCCAGTAAGTGTTCTATAATACAAAACGTTATGACCGGTCCGTTGTGATCAAGTTTGGGTATATGTTGTATGGGTCAAGGACCACTCTAGTGTGTGAAAATGGTTCTTTGGTGAACAAATGTGTGGTGGAACGTAACTAAGTATTATTAGGGAATGTTTGGTAATCTTATGATGTGTTCATGTTGGTTTCCCATCAATTGATTTTAGGAAAAGACTTGGTCTAGGTTTTAAGTAATATCCTATGTACCTAGAGGGTTGTCATGGGATACCAAAGTGTTGAAATGGGTGCATTGGGGATCATGTATGGGAATGTGTTACCTTTTTGTTCGGCTGAGTGTTAAGAATGGTCCGTCCATGAGCGGATGTAAGATGTGAAATAGTGATTGGGTACCTTCGGAGTGATTAGCCTTATGGAGGAATTATTCGGAGTTCCTATTGGGAATCCCAGGTATATGGAAATGGTTGAGTGCTTGACCATAAGTACCCTCTATGAGTAGGCTTTTAGGGTCATCTTGGTAATGGTCGTGGTACTATTTGTGAGTGACCGTTTGGGTTGTGCTCTTAATGAGTAACTTATGGGTATCATCTGTAGGATGTGTTTGGTATGAAACCTTGTCTTGGAATAATTTGTTTTAATGATCAATGTTGTTGGGCTCTTTATGAGAAATTCTGTTTATCGTGGTGGAACACTTTTATGAAAGATTTTCCCGTTTTCGTTGTTGTTGACTCTTCTTGAGTAATAGTTGTATCCTTATGGTAATTATTGGGTATGGTCCCTTTTGTGAACAAGCGTGTCATGGTATTTTGACTAAGTATGGTTTGAGAATGTTGGGCTGGGTCCGCTTGTGACCGTATTTGCAATGTATGAATGTGGATAACCGTTTAACTCTTTTTTGAGTAGCTTCATGTGTTGATGTTGTTGTTGATCTCTTCATGAGAAATAGTTTTGCATCCTTTGTGATGATTTTGGCTTGGTTCCCTACTTTGGAATCATTGCCCCCGTTGTTGTTTCAAGCGAGTATTTATTACTATGTGCTTGTATAGAGTCCAGCTGGCATTGTTGTGTTTTGTTTTGGGCAGTGATGTATATTATAATGGCACGAGCCAAGTCCAGTATAATGTACTTCACTGGTAACCCAGTTTCCCCCATGTTCAGTGGCCTTGATGGGATCCCCTTCCCGTGATCGTGGTTTGGGATGAGCTAGCTCCTATGGTGAGTATTCTAGCTATTCGCGTGGGGGGATGACTATGTGTTGTTTCTCCCACTACTGGTTGTTGTTGTTACTTGTTCCGAAACCGGCTTCAGCTCGTTCATGCTGCTCAACGGACTCTTCTCAAAGGATGGTGTTTCCGTTTCTAGAACCTTGGCTCGTATCCACCTATGAGTGTTTTATTTCAGCTTTATGTGTTGCATGATGAGCTGGTCGTTATTTTCCAACCGGTATGGGACGGTTGGCGATAGGGAGCCTCTCATTTAGTTGTTATGTGATTGTATGCTATGATTGATTATTGGATATTACTGTTCATGTAGCATGACATCTAGTTGCATTTAGTAGCTTACTGAGATTTTTCTCACCCCGTTTCTTGTTTCAAATTGTTTTTTTCCTTAACCCCCCCCCCCCAAGAAAGCAAGTGGTATCGTTTGAGGTCCGTTGTATCGGGAGTCTTCTGAGCAGGTTGATCGCCTTTGGGGTAGTTACTCTTCAGGGCCTCTTTGTATATAGTTGAAAGGTCATGGTTGT
>JAOWBW010000226.1:645726-701651 GCA_026119855.1 Campanula takesimana
TGTTAGTGCCCATAGGTGTGCTTTGGGTGTGAGCATTGTCAAAGCCAAACTTCTTGATTAATTCTTTGCATACTTGGCTTGACTGATGAATATCCCTCATTGGATTGCTTGACTTGAAGTCCAAGGAATATGTTGGTTCACCCATCATGCTCATCTCGAATTTCTCTGCATTAGCTTCTCAAATCTCTTGCAAAGTGATTCATTAGTGGAACCAAAAATAATATCATCGACATATATTTGAACAAACAATGAATGACCCTTGTGCTTGCAACAAATACAGTAGTATCGATTTTTACCTCGAGTGAAACCTAAGCCATCACTAAGTAAGAACTTAGAAAGGGTTTCATACCATGCCCTTGGAGCTTGCTTTAGGCCGTAGAGAGCTTTCTTCAATCGGTAGACGTGATTAGGCTCCTTAGAGTCCTCGAAAACCAGGTGGTTGTTCAACATACACAAGTTCTTGGAGTTCTCCGTTTAGGAAGGCACTTTTCACGTCCATTTGATATAACTTGAATTCTTTGAAGGCAGCATAGGCTAAGAAAAGTCTTATAGCTTCCAATCTAGCAACAGGAGCGAATGTCTCATCGTAGTCAATTCCTTCTTCTTGTCGGTAGCCTTTAGCAACTAACCTTGCTTTGTTTCTAATAATATTCCCAGCTTCATCCATTTTATTCCTGTAGACCCATTTTGTACCGATCACTTGTTGAGATGATGGTCTTGGCACTAGTTCCCACACATTGCATCTTTTACAACTGATTTAGCTCCTCCTGCATAGCTTCCACCCAGCCAGGATCAGCAAGAGCTTCTTCAGTCTTCTTTGGTTCTATATTGGAAACCATAGCAGATGAGAAGAGACTCTCGGCGAATGCTCTACTATGGTTCCTTGTCAATCTTGGTCCAAAGACATCACCAATCACATTTTCTAATGGATGATCACGAACTGTTCTAAACCTCCCTTGGCACATCTTGTCTGACTGATTCTTGTTGTAAAGATTCTAGAAGAGGGTTAAGATCAGCAGGTGGAGTAGGAGAATTAGAATTTGGGTGAGAGGTGGATTAGATTGAGAACTTGTTGGGAAAGGCCTTATAACAGAAATTGGTTGAGGGCTTGATCTGTTTTCAGAATGATCAGCAGAATTTGCATTGGCAAATGGATTATGAAAGTTATCGGTAAGATCATGTTCTGCCGATGATGGGAAATAGTGAGTATCTGCTGATTCTTCTACTGAGATGACTGGATCAGTAGCTGGTACTTGACCTGTAGGGTTAGAATTACTGGATTCACCTGTCTCATAAGCACTAGAAGCGTTAGTACTATTTGGAGCCTTGTCAGACTCTAACAAATCAAATTCATCAAAGGTTACATGAACAGATTCAACAATTTTCAAAAGTTTCTTATTAAAAACTCGAAAGGCCTTACTGTGTTTAGCGTATCCAACAAAGATTCCTTCATCAGCTTTCTCATCAATTTACCTCTGTGCTCTTTACCGTTGTAAAGCACGTAACATTTGCAGCCGAATATTTTGAAGAATCCAATGTTGGGAGTTCTGCCTCTCCAGAGTTCATAAGGAGTCTTGTTATGGAATTTGTTGATGAGAGATCTGTTCTGAGTGAAGCAGGCAGTATTGATGGCTTCAGCCCAAAAATATTTTGGCAGCCTGGCTTCAGCAATCATGGTCTTACCAGCTTCAATGAGAGTTCTGTTCTTTCTCTCAACGACACCATTTTGTTGTGGTGTACCGGCAGCTGAGAAGTTGTGGTCTATGCCATGATCATTACAGTACTAAGCAATACCATTGTTTTTGAATTCAGTGCCGTTGTCTGATCTCATGCTGATGATATCGCTTTCTTTCTGTGTTTGTAGTAGTCTGAATAACTTGGTAGCAACGGCATAAGTGTCATCTTTGTGACTGAAGGTTTTCACCCAAGTATATCTAGAGAAATCATCTACTACAACCAAGGTATATCTACTTCCCCCAATACTTGCTGTAGTTGTGGGGCCAAATAGATCCATATGTAGCATTTGGAGGCACTTAGATGTTGACATGCAGGGCTTGCTTCGGAAGGATGATTTATGTTGTTTTCCAAGCTGACAGGCCTTGCATTTCTTTGCTTGATCAGCAGACACTTGAGGCAGACCGGTAACCAGATTTGAACCGGCAAGCTTTGATAGATATTTGAAGTTCAAGTGACTGAGTCTCTTGTGCCATAGCCATGAGTTCTCACTGATGTTCTTAGCTACAAAACAAACATTAGCAACACCAGTAATAGCACTTAAGTCCACTGCATAAATGTTACCTTTTCTTTTGGCAGTGAGAAGAGTTTCATTGGAAGCAATGTCTTTCACATAGCAACTGGAAGTAGTAAATACACATTGCATTCCTTTATCACAGAATTGTGATATAGATAGAAGGTTGTGTTTCAGACCATCCACAAGAGAGACCTTCTGTACAGTAACTGCACCTCTCTTGATGGTACCTATACCGATGATTTTTCCTTTGGCATTATCACCGAAAACCACTGGGGGACCTGATGCTTCTGAGATATCGGCAAGTAGATCTGCAAATCCTGTCATGTGTCTTGAGCAGCCGTTATCTAGAATCCACAAATCCTTGCTTGCACCAGTTGAGGCCATGAAGCATTCCTGAAATAAAACGGTATGCTTATGGTCCCCCTTATTCTTGGGTCCGAGGGTTAGTTCCTCTTTGGCAACCACATCTGGCCACCACTAGAGGATGCAACCTCAGTGGGTCCAGATAGGTGCTTCAAGAGGAATTCATGAGCCTTGTGACCATAATCAGAACAATTAGAACATCTCACTTGATTGATAGGCTGTGGAGTCGGTAGAACATCATTTTGTTTAGTCAGTGCATCGGCAGAACTAGGGAATTGAGCAGGCACAAACTTAGTAGGTTTAAAGGTTTTAGTATTGCCTTTCTTTCCATTCTGTTTACCTTTGGAAGTTACCTTATTAGGTACTTGTCCATCGGCAGCAGATGTGGTTAGACCGGCAGTACTAGCTCTGCTGATGTATTCACCAAGAATACCGTTATCGGCAGACTCAGTATCGGCAACCTTAACATATTTTTGTTTGTTCTTGTCATTCCTTTTGTTCTGGTTCTTAGGATACTTCATTGCCACAGCACTGTATATTGGCTTAGCATCCTTATGCACTGAGTTAACAGGACTACATTCAACTTTCTCATCCTTTTTCTCGATCGCACAAGTTTCAGTAGAGCTACTGCTGCTGGAATCAAATCCTAACCCAGATTGGTCCTTATATGACATTTGGGTCTGTAGGATTGTTTCAACAGCAACTCTAGATTTTGTGTAAGAATCAACAATCCTTGAGAGATGATTGTTTCTTTCACAAGATCTTCGATCTGAGCTATCAATACTGATACTTGGCTTTGAGATCCAGGTTTTCTTTCTTTAGAAGAACAGACTCAAGCTCATGTCCTTTGAAAGTTCAGACACAAGCAAGTCATTCTCTGCAGAATTCTATTGAAATCAGCAGCTATCACTTTATGAACGCTACTCAGCTTCTCATGATCAATAAAAAGTTCATCCATTGTCTCTACCATTTCAGCTTTGGATATTTCAGGAAAGGGATCAGCTAAATTTTGGGGGCAGAGATAATAGGTTTAGGAGAGAAGTCAGGTAGGGAAGAGATGGGTTCGAAAGGCTTTTGGCAATATTGGGATGCTCGGTGAATGAGAATTTTCTGGTCATTGGTAAGGGTTTAGGTTTGATAGCAGTGAATTGAATAGAGTTACATTGACCATAGAGAGAGGTTCCCACTTGGTGAACTCTGTATCCATTTGGGTTCTCTGCTTTGACACTAATCTCTTTGAAGTGTGGTTGAGGTCTTCTAGTAGCTTCTTCTCTGACTGGAGATCTTGGAGGTGATGGATCTCGGTAGACTGAAGTCGGCAATGTGGATGTATCGGCATCTTCCAAGTCTAGGGCGACAAAGCTTACGTCGGCATCTTCATCTTCATCGGCATCTTCATCTGAGTCAGTTTCACACCAAAACTGGCAAGGCCTTTTCTGTGCTTTCATCGGCAACAAAGATTCGAGACTTGGGATGTCTCTTGTTGAATGACTTCCTCACATACTCATATTTTGGTTGAGGACATTTAGAAGCAAAGTGACCAGGTTTTCTGCAGTTGAAGCAAACAAGATCACCTTTGTTGTTCTTTCCGTCGGTAGCACTTGTTGATGGTTTGTTGTAACTTGCTGGTTTTTGAAAATTTGGTGTGAATGATTTTGGTTGCTGGTAGTTTCCTTTCTGCATCCTTTTGAAGTCCTTAAACCTTTTGTAGTTTCTAGCGAAGGCGGCAAATTCGTCTTCTTCCATAGGTTGTTCTGAGGTAGTTTCAGAGGTTTTGGAGCTGCAGGGTATAGGATGGGGATCTATAGGAGGGAATTTGTTTGAAGGGAAGGATATCTGTGACTGAGCTGATAGAGACAAGTTTTTGAAATTTTTATCGAGAACGTTAAGTTTTGCAGTTCTCTCTCATACAGAAATAGACTAGATACAAGATTCTGAATAGAAGTCTTATTCAAGTCTCTCACTTCTCTAACAGCGGTGACCTTGGTATGATATTCATTTCCCAAAGAACTTAGAAAATGAATATTCAGGTCTTTCATAGTATAAATCTTTCCTAATGAAGCACATAAATTACTTACCTCGCAGAATCTGTCGTAGGCACTCCTTAGTGATTCACCATCTTGTTTCTTGAAGGATTCAAACTCAGCGATACAATCGTAGAGTCTGTTGTCCTTTACCTGCTCATCACCTTCAAAGTATGCAAGGAGCTTGTTCCAGCATTCTTGAGCCGTGGAGCACAAGTCAATGAGTTTATATTGCTTGTCGTCCAAACCACAAGAAATAATGTGGCATGCTTTTCCATCTAGGGCAGCTGAAAGTTTGTCGTCCTCAGTCCATTCCTCTCTTGGTTTCTCGACCAAGGTTTCTTCAATCTGAACATGAGTTTCTTGTTCAGTGTCACGATCAGCATGTTGTGTCAGCGGAGTGGAGGGAATAGGTCTATAGGTGGTTGAGACTTTTAAAGGAATGATTGGACCGCCTTCTATGACCTTCATCAACCGATCATCGATTGAGTTCATATACTTCATCATACGAGATTTCCAGACACCAAACTCGTTGACATTTAACAACGGTATGGTGGTGATGTTAAATGACTGCATGATTTTTCCTGCCATGGTATCGGCAATACAAGCTGCAAAGCTTGGAAATTTCTTTCAAAATTCCAAGATCTGATACCAATTGTTAGGCCCAATGGTAGGAAAATAGGCTAGAGGGGGGGGGTGAATAGCCTTTTAAAACTTTTACAAAGAAACACTTTTAAATGCAAAGTCACTTATCAGTTTACAAACTATTATCAGTAAGCGCAGCGGGTAAATATGACTTAGTTTTAACTCACACAAAATCAGTGTATAAAAGATTTTCAGAGCTTAGTTTAAACACAAAGTTGTTTCTAAAAGTTCAATGCAGTTTCAAGAGATTGGTCAATGGAAATTACAATGAATCAGTATAAGCATATGCAATCTGCCGGTGATAGAATTCCAACCGGCAATGATAAGGCAAGCAACAGAGACACAGGGATTTGGAGAGGTTCACAGTGTAAATACTGCTACGTCCTCTACCAAGTTTGGTCAGAACTTGGATTTGGGTTAAGAGTACTATTAGATTTTTCTAGTCTATTACAAGCACGGCTTTGCCGGTATACAAAGACTAAGTTCTAGAAATTTCTAATGGATCGTAAAACAATTCTGACCAAGTGTATTTGAGAGGCAAGTTCAAGAGAACTTATCTCACTCAGGTGGGTGTGTGAAAAACTTAAACAACGTATTCCTTATATAATCTAGTTCGGGAATACTAACAATGTTGTTTGAGTTGGTGCACAAGTGTATGTCCTATTAAATGATCTAATGATTATATGGACACAAAATGTTTGAGTCTTTAATTAATACTCAAAAACATTCAACTCTCTTCAATGCTCTATTTTCACCAACCTTCTTCAATGCTCCAAGTCCACTATTTATAAGAGGAGTAAATGTGTTGAGTCTTGTAGAAGAAGGCTTACAGTTTGAATATCCAGCTGGGTAGTTGAGGAGCATTAAATGCGGTATCTTTAGCATTAATGGCGAAGATATGTGGTACACGCATGCTCGCAAAAATCTGATGGGTAAGGACCCCTTTGTCTCAACCGGTTACCTGCAATAAGCAAGTAGAGACAGAGTATAGCTAAAAGTAGCTATGTGTCAGACGGCGCAGCAATCATTACAGAGCAGGTAAACTACTTTTAGATAAAACAGTAAGAAAGGACAGGGACAATCAGCAAGGTTGACTTTAAGGTGAAACGATATAACTTGACTGACAGTACAGACTGTCTTTCTTTATCAGCAAGTTGAGAATGAAATTGATCGGCAACTTGTTTATCAAGTTGATCGGCAACTAGTTTACTGGTCTGCTGATTTGCTTCCTCTTGCTGGTTTGCCTTGTTTGAAGAGTTGGAATACACCTGTGCTGATCACTAAGAATCCTAAGAGTACTTTATAAGAGTTCTAATAAAATTGGGGGATCCAAAGTGATAGCTATGATTGGGATTAAGCAATTCTATGTCCTAAACATATATTTGATCAACATAAAACTTCAGACTTAACCAAAGCAAATTAATTTACTACAATCCTCAATTTTTCATTATTAATAGTTTAGTGTTTTGAGAGCCTTACCATGTCCAAAGCAACATGCTCAACAGGCCTACAACCACCTGTATAAACTGCTCCAACAGACATGGCACGATTCCTTTGACCTTCAACACTTTTATCCCTCCATTCTTTTGTAAGCCATTTTTTAAGAAGTCCTTGCCACTTAACTTTTCCAATCCATTCAGGAGGGTCATTAGCAGACCTTCTTAAGTCCCCGTGCTTTCTTTTTGCAGCTTCTCTCTCCCGATACATCCAGTTCCTATAGTTGCCAACCACATGCATGTACAATAACTTTTCAGCCCTCTCTAAGTCTTCATCTTTGAACTGGTAATACTCCTGAAAACATAAAGTATATAAAGTGTGTACTTATACGTAATAAATAGATAAAATGAAGCTATAATGGTGTATTAGTAGTGTAAGATTAGAAGTTCTTTCAATAAAAAAACAAGATGATATTTTTTTCATGACTATTAGATTGACTAACCATGGATTAAATTGAACTTACAAGAAATTTTTTCCACACAATTTTCTTTTCACTTTTACTCCATTCATACCAATCAGCACATGGACCAGGCAAGTGGGACTTGACAATAAATCCAATCTTCGAGCGAGCCTCAGGTTCAATAAAACTATTTATGTAACGCCCATCCTTATTCTTGTTAAATATTTGACTTACTTGTTAAATTCTTGAACTTGCATATTATGTGCTAGTTTTACTTGGGTTAATTTCTTAACTGCTTTAGAATATTAATGTGGTTATATGTCTAGTTTTGACTTTTGGGTCATCTGTGAAAATATGACTTTAGGGGCCTTTTTGTTAAAAGTTAAACTTGAGGAGCCTAAGTGTCATTTTTTGAAACTTGATATGTATATCTTCTTGGTTGCTTTCTCTGATAAGCATTTCTCCCCCAAATAAGTTTTACGTTTCCTCTGTCTCAAAAGCTAGGTTTAGGGTTTACCCTATTCTCGACTCCTCGAGTTTAATTATCCCTCTGTTCTTGATTCTGATCCCGGATAAATATTCGTGGCGTTGTATAGAGCGTTTTCTGCCGAACAGAAATTAATTTGGCTGAACTTGATTTCGGACTAGGTAAGTTATTAGCTCCCCCTTGCTTGTAATAACATGTATATATGTTATTCCTGATACTTGTGCTTGTCAATTTCGTGTTTGGGGTGATTTTTGTGATACTTGTAATTTTGGGACAAAGGGAGTATGAACCTACTTTGTAAAATGATGAAAGAAACTTGAAAATAATGGTTTGAGCATGTTAGTGTACTCCTGGGCATTGCTAAGGTGTTAGAATGTTAGTAAAAAGTATACTCCTACACTTGGGACGGAGAACTCTTAACCTGGGAAAGAATTGAACATTAGTGCCCGCTCGCCCTAGTGTGCGACCGAACAAATCCCTTGTTAGACCGCCCATTCTATCTGAAGTATTTTTCAAAGGATTCACCGACTAGTGTGCGGCCGCCCGGTCCGTTTTGAGTGCCCGCCCGGGTGACCTGAAAACTAAAAATGTTGTTCAATGTATGTATAAGTTGGAAATAATCCCAATTGAGGTATATAGCCTTAGTATAAGAAGTTCTAGCAAGTGTTGTGACAACTTAGGGGCATCAGAAGTGAGTCTTGAACATGATTATTCAATGATTTGAATAGAGAACTTGAGTATAAAAGGAAGAACTCTTTTATATGTCTTGAAAGTTCTATGAACAAGCACTAATATGTTATATGTGTCTTGAAACCAATGTTTGTGCACCTTAGGGGCATTAGAACAATGTCTTGAGCTTAAACATCCAAAGTATAGGATGATGAACTTAAATTATAAGATGTTTAACTCTTATATATGACTTGAATGTCCAAAGATTGGAATGATAACTCGAGTATAAGACAATAAAATCTTGTACATGTCTTAAACATCCATAGAAGTGGATTGAGAACTTGAGTATAAGATGATAAAATCTTGTACATGTCTTGAAACCAATACATGTGTATGGTAATGAACTAGAAAGTGCTATGAACAAGCACTAACGTGTATGAGAAATGTTCTTGATATGTATGTGCAAACATTGCATATAGTTGCTTGATAACAATGTGACTTCTTGATTACTTGAAACATGTTTCTTGATGAGCTAGTCCACTACTTTTGGATTAGTTCTACTCTCGTAGTTCAAGTAAATACCTACTTGTGCATTCTTGTGTGAGTCCAGCTGGTCCTTGCTTGTTCGGAGGTATATAGGTTCACGCTTATCGCGAGGTTGGGGCTAATTTGATAATCGGGGATCTATGTATCTGTGCTTGACCCCTTACTATAGGCCATAGTTAGGGCATAGTTTCTTTTGTTAGAGCAATACGCCTGATAAAAGTGAATGCTAAACTCATGAACACCTCGTGAATCTTGATCTTGGGAATGACACTGGTTACCGGGTCTTCTTATATATACTGCATAAGCAGTTTCTTGATATTGATCGTGATTTGTCAAAGTAATACAAGCTACGACAACAATGGTATTCTTGGGAGGAATAAGGAAGGAAGCAATATCCTTTGTAACATGTTAGCTTAGCCTTATGTGCTACTTGATGGGTTGGCTTAGCCTCTCATATACTTGTTACTTGATGATACTTGATACATGATTACTTGAGTAACTACTTGAATTGCATGATAACATGTCATGTAGTTGCATCTAATAGCTTACTGAGATTTATCTCACCCCGTTCCTTGTTTATTTGTTTTCCTTAGATCAAAGGAAGGCTAGTGAAAGTGCGCAGTGAGGCTCGTCATAGTTGGGAGCTTACTACGCAGGTGGTTATTCTTTTGGGATCGTGGTCCTTTTACACTTTGGTGAGGACGATGTATTATGGGTTATGTAACTCTTTATTTTGGGGTAGATAGTCTTGTATAGTACTTGTTGTTTCTAGACATCTAGTAATGCCAGCTTATGTGCTAGGTATTTCTTCCGCTGTGTATAATCAAGTTTGGTTTTAATTTTCTTGTCTAGAACTCGTGTTGTGAGCTACCTTAGCTCCTTACTCTTGAGTATATATATCATGTCAGTTTGTTTAAAAGCAGATGTCATCCCGTTTCTTGTTAGTTTCTTGATTCTCGTTAGTCACGCGCATCCAGGTTCGAGGTTCTATTAGGGGATCCCGGGACCTGAGGGCTTGTCAATTTATATAAAGATATGGTCATTAAATTTTTATTAACAAGCAGGAAAAAACTACAATTGTTATGAACATTATTTAATAAATCCTGTGATCAATTCAGTACCTTGTCTGTCCTAATGGGGTAAATGGCCGGTCATCTGGGTTAAGTGGAGGTTCTGATCCTCTAGTAAACCCCCTCGTTTTGGGTGGTAGTGCATGCTCGCGTCTCCGAGAAAGCACAACAACGCCATTAGAATTTGGAATCTCCTCACTTGTGATATGAGGCACCGATTCATATGACTCATCTTGAGGCCTAACTAATGTTGATGCACCTCTTGAGCCAATAAAACCTCCTCCTCTACCACGTACCATTGAAGCAAACCTATATAAATATATAACATGATACTGTATGCATTATATACGCAAAAAATAAAGTGTACCATTGAAGTAGACCTACATAAATATATAACATGACAGTGTATGCATTATATATGCACAAAATAAAGTGTAGTGTGCAGGTAAAATGACAACTGATGCGTAAAAAACAGAATTTTTCCATCTTCAACACATTCAGGATGGTTGTACGCAAAATTAAGAAACTCCTAAACCCCTCTACGATATTCTCCTGGAATCCTTCTTTTTTCCCCAGCCTGCCTATACATCCAACTACGGTCATGGGACATTGTTCGTGTCTGAATATTCAAAAGGCAAGACCAAAATCCTATGAAAAAGAATGATATGAAATAAAAATATCATGACAGACAAAGTTATATATGTTATATATGTATATATTCACAAGTACGAAACAAATTCAGCATTTAAACTGGGATCAAATTTACTTGATATAACCTGGACTAGGCTATAAAGTGCACTAGTGAGTTTTCAACTAGATAAACCACTTCCAGTTATTTCAAAACACTAGTAATCCTCTAATCCACATAATATTAGTAGACAAGTTTAAGTAACAGGTAAAAGACTAAAGCATAGAATCATAATCTTTTTTCACACCATAATCAAGGCTTATGTTGTATGTATGTACACAAGTATGGAACAAGTTCAACATTCAATTATAATCTACTTTCTGATGACGCCCTGTAAATCTAGGGTCAATGAGAGGGATCTCCAGATGAGTATTTCCAATTCCTGGATCAAAACACAAACAAAGCACCGCTAAGACCAGAGCCGGGTTTGAATTCGGCTTAGGCCCTCGGGTGTGAGAGTAAGATCTCTGAAGAAAACCTAAGAGGAAAGGCTTATGAATGCCTTGTGTGTGAATTAGGGTTAGAATACGTACCTTGCCCATGGGGGCGTCAAGGGGTATTTATAGGTTGCAATTGAGAGAGAATGAAAAGATCAGATCTGGATATTAACTAACTTGGGACACGTGCCAGGACCCCATTGGACGTTGGGTCCACCACTTGTGATCATGGTCTGACAGGTACGGATCGTTAACGTCCCTTGGACGTATTCGCCAGCTGTAAAGTGCAGGTTCCGGGCTTGTTAAGGAATGACGGGAGGCAAAGCCTTCCTCGAGCCAAATCAGCGATCGGGCTTAGGCCTTGGGCACGAGCTTCCACGGGTCCACCGGTTCAGACTCAACATTTTGGGTCCTTCTATGATGGGCTCGATCGGTCTGGTTCGCTCGGGCTTGGATCCAGTCTAACAAGCTCGGGCTCATCACTTTCCACATCGGGGAAGGGTTTACAACATCATCAGTGAATTTATTATTATATTTTTATTTTTATTTCTTATGATTCTAAAAAAGGGGTAAAGATGATTACTTCATTCAACCAAATTACCAGAGAATGCATTCCACTGAAACCAAAAATCACAAAACTGTGATGAAAAAGGAAGCATAAAATTTCAGGGAGTTATTCATACCAATCACCAAATTGACTCACACGATCATGGAAAGTTTTAACTGATTTTAGCAAAACCTAAAATACAATGAAACATAGGTAGCAGAACACACCAATTTTTGCAAAAAAAATTGAATCAAACCTCGATTTCTTGAAGTTGTGAATACCCCTTTCCGATGAAGCGACACATGGGAAGTATCTTGTGATTATTTTTATTTACAAAGGGAATATTCTTAACGACATTAAAATTATGAGAGTCGCCACGCCGTTTTAATTAAATCCAAAACATTGAAAAAAGCATTTTTAGTGGGTTCGGGGGTCAAATTACAACAAGAGAAGAATATTGGACGTTATCACTCCTATTGCCCGAATTGATCGGTCTTTCTATCATGATGAATGTGTTAGTAGTGTGTTAGTGATTTAGACCGGATCCGAAGATTGCCTACGTTCCTCTCAATGTGAGAAGCTCAGGTCAGCGTAGTTCGCAGAGAATTAGAATAGGCAGAAGAATCGGGATCGTGCATAATGAGGGGGAATTACCTAAAGATTAGGGTTTAGAAGTAGTTCCTAGATCATCCTCGGGTTGATGAACCCTCGATCATCATCGGCTATGAAATAACATGTTATTATGAAGATCGCAACCCTAAATATAGCATAAATAAGGTTTTAATCTATGAACACGAAGAACATGCGAAG
The DNA here is from genome assembly GCA_026119855.1 of Campanula takesimana. Lineage (NCBI taxonomy): Eukaryota > Viridiplantae > Streptophyta > Magnoliopsida > Asterales > Campanulaceae > Campanula > Campanula takesimana. The sequence continues at coordinate 658,161 of JAOWBW010000226.1, forward strand.
AACATATTATGAACATATGAATGAACATGCAAAGCATATAAAGAAGCTATGAATAAACATGTAAGAACATGAATATAAAAGATCTACATTAAAATTGATGCAAGAACATGAAGAAAAAGTTAGAAAACTTACCTATGTTGGCAAGAAATAAACCTTTGATCTCCTTGAGTGTTTGAATCTTTAATTAGGGAGAAAATGGTGCTTAAGAACTCCAAAATTCGGACTTAGATCTCTCCCAATCGGACCCTTAAACCAATGGAATGGAATGGTTTATATAGTAAACTGATGGGAAGATCTGACGGTCCATATCATCCGGCGCAAAGGTGGCCGCCTGGCCATGACTGAAGCCGGTTACAAGAGTGGCCGCGTGGCCAAGATCAACGCGCAGCAAGGTTGGCCGCGTGGCCAAGGTTGCAGGCTGACTTGATTCTTAAGCTAGGGTTTCTGCATGGTTTTAAGGAAACCATTTGTTACCTATTTTGATAGATTTTGCCATAAATGAGATATTTCGGGAATCCGGGACAAGTCTTTGTAAGGTTTCTAATTCCTATAAAGTCCTTGTACTTTTGGGAAAGTCCTAATAAACTCATTTTCAGGTCGGGTACTAACAGTAGCCCCTCGGCGACGCTTCTTGCAAGGCAATGTGGGGTCGACGATAAAAGAAGGATCCGTCTGAAACATGAGTTTCAAAACAGACGAAAGGTAAGGGAACGGCTGAACCTTGACAGGCGACCTACGTATCCGCGGGGGAATCAAGCCAAACGTAGTTCAAATCTGATGGGAAATTGGGAATGACTGTCCTCTGATGGGGAGCAACGTCTTCTGCTGGGGAAAATGCACTTGCTGGGGATGAGAGATGACCGCGTCGGTCGGGTGGCTGGACCTTTTCAGGTTTCCTACGTATCCTCCGAGGAATCAAGCCGGTCGTAGTTCAGAGATATTGGGGGAAGACGAGACATCGAACTTCTGCTGCGGATAATAAACCTACGGATACTATCTTGTATGAAGAACGAACATTCATAAGCAATGAAGTTATTTGGGAAAAATGGAGACTACGTTGTCTAAATAATCCCAAGATGGAATGGTAAACGCAATCAGGATCGCCAGGGTTCCTGCCGATCGCGCTAAAGTAATAGATGCTGGATCTCTCGCATACAGAAACGCCGAGGCTTCTGCCAATCGCTATCAATCTGGGATGCGTATGTCATAGAGGCGCCGAAGTCTCTATAATCATACGAATCCTAATAATAGATGCTGGATCGCTCGCAAACAGAAACGCCGAGGCTTCTGCCAATTACGATGATCTAGGATGATATGTCGTAGAGGCGCCGAAGTCTCTACAACCATACGAATCCTAAAATAGATGCAGGATCTCCCGCAAACAGAAACGCCGAGGCTTCTGCCAATTACGATTGATCTAGGATGGTATGTCGTAGAGGCGCCGAAGTCTCTACAACCATACGAATCCTAAGCAAATATTTGGTGAAGAATGGAAATTTTAAGGTGCTTTCCGTACCCAAAGGTAACGAATATCAGTCAAAGTAGTGCTAAGGGCATTTAAAATGAATCAAAGGAAAAGATCAAGGGCAAAAATGGAATTTTATCTGAAAGGACAAGGTTGGCCACGTGGCCAAACACACTGAATTGCAATAGTGGCCACGTGGCCAAGACCACTGAGTGGTCAGATCTCCTTCACGCGGATCGCTGATCTGACGGCTGGGGTTGCAAGGGCATAAGTGGCCGCGTGGCCAAGGTTGCCGTCGGGCTGACTCTTGGTCACATCACCAGAAACCCTCCCCCTTCTCCTTCTTTTCTTCTTTCTTCTTCTTCCTTCCTCCATTGTTGACGAGTTAGAGAGAGAAACTTGAGTTTTTAGAGTGAGAAAGCTTGGATTTTGATAATTTTGAAGACTTCATTTCACATATTTCTTGAAGCTATGGCAGATTGGATCAATGAGGCGTTGTTCATGGATTTTCCTGACCAAGGTGGGTATATGCTTCCACAACAAGAGCAACAAGGAGAGGGGCACGGTTATGCTCAGGGCGAAGAAAATGTCGGGGCTGACCCAGGAGCGGGCTTTGAAGCGGCGCCCTTGATTCCACGGGGCGGTTTGAGACCACGAGCCGCGACTCGGAATTATCGCGATAATCTGCTGCGGTCTACGTTCGACCAAGATTACGATTTTTACATCGACTCTGAGCGTCATTGGTCGATGGGGCTTCCGGAGACGCGAGAGGTAAATTTCGAATTTTCACTCCTCTCTTTCTCGCACATTTGTATGTTTTATACATAGTATGAGATGCTAGAATAATGGAATGCTAGAATTTAAATTGCTAGAATTGTAGATTGCTAGAATGGTAACGTGCCTGTGTTGTGTTTACCTGCAGAGGATCAAGGCTCGTGGGTCCACAGTGACTGTGGGCAAACTGTGGGCGTCTCTGCCGGAGGGACCGGGCGGTTTGCGTGCTCGGATCGAGGCTATGGGGTTTGGCCCATTCTTTGACAGTGTCCGCATGGTTGGGGGCATCCTGAAGGTGGCGGCGGTGATAGAGGTGTGCAGGGAATTCTGGTGGGACACGACCCATACCTTCAACTTCAGTTGGGGAGAGATTACCATCACGCCGACGGATTTCGCGGCTATCACGGGGTTGAGGTTCACTGCTACCCCTTTGCCTTTTGATGAGAGCTTGGCGGAGCGGCGGGACTATAGACAGGCTCTGCTGGGAGTTGACACTGATCTGGGAGGAGGTGTCAAGGGTTATGGAGTGTAGGCCGGGAAGGTGAACCGTTTGGTGGAGATGGCTATTGAGGCCTTCGGTAAGGGGGAGTATGATTTGGATTGTTTGGTCCGCTGTTCTTGTGGTACAGCTTTTCAGAGATCTTGTTTCCCAGTGGGGCTACTGTCTGCCGGTACTCACTGCTAGGGGATTTTGTGGACTTGGACTTAGTCGGTGGGATTTCTTGGGGCGGAGCCAGTTTGGCTGAGATTTACCGGGCTTTGGACAATTTCTCGAGGGCTAGCTCGTCGGCCTTTGACGGTTTTCAGTTCGCCTTTGAGGTATGCTCTCGACTACCCTTCTTTTTCACATTGTTGAGATTTCTGCTCTATCTTTTGGTCTGAAATGTCTCTTTCATTGTATGCACAGGCTTGGGTGTACGAGATATTTGGTGTCGCCCCTTTTCAGTTGGTGATGAGTGCCAACAAGGTTGTTCCCATCATGTCGTACTGGTGCAAGGGCAATAGGGCTCCTCCCCGCAGAAACCGGGACAGGAAGACGGTGGATGCTGCTGATTTGAGGAGGGTGTTCGCGATGTCTGAGCCTGTCGGGGTTAGATTTTACCCATGGAGTCCGGCCAATGAGGTTTCGGTGGGTCCTTATGCACTGGAGTTGACCGACTCTAGGGTTCTGCTTGTGGGTCTCATCGGGGAGGCCATGTATCTCGGAGAGAGGGTGGTTCGTCAGCACAGGGCTGGTGCGTTACCGTGGGCTCCTTATGACCCTCCTCGGGATATGCTCCGTCCCGCGAGGTTGGCGACTTTCTTGGCTCCCACTCCGGTAGAGCATTACAGAGGGAGTGATGACTATGCCGGCTATGTGCGGACTCGGTTGATCAGCCCTCAGGTTCGGGCTAGGATGTTATCGGGAGATGGATCGAGCTCGGCCCGTTATGTAGGTAGGAGTCGGCCTTTGGTTGACATGCCCCTTCGCTCGAGTAGCGTGAGAGTGATGAGGGGCGGTCGGGAGGTGGAGCTTAGCTTGGAGCCGACTGATGCAGATCTTGTTGAGGAGACATTCATTCCTCCGCCCGACCCTGGGGTACGGCTTTGTACTTTATATTAGTCATGTTTGCACACACTTCTTTCTGCATTATAATCATTGCCTTGTTTTCCCTTTCAGGTGACTCGGGAGGCATATATCCGTTCAGCTCGGCGGGAGAACGTATTGATGCGCTTACTGAGGGAGGCGTACCATTCATGTACTTGTCAGAGGCATGACGTTGCGTCACCCCAGCGTCGGGAACGGTCTCCGAATGGTGCGGGCTCTTCTTACACTGGTGGTCGAGCGGTCCGGGGACGGAGTTCGGGTGCCGGTAGCTCTCGAGCTTTAGCGCGGCGTGGAGACACCACGGAGGAAGATTCCGATTAGGCGGGGGCCATCTTTTCATCTTTATTTCCTACACTGTTAGCTAGTAGAGAGCAGATATGTACTGGACAAATGTTTAATATGTATGCAAATGTATTTTTGTACTAGAATGAAAATGGTTTGTGATAACCTATTGTACAAACTAATTACTTTACAATGTGCCTAATTTTATACAATGCATGAGCCACGGGACGGGGCAGGTACGTAGTTTCATGAATCCGTTACGGAGTGGGAGGAAACAAACTGGATTTCTGCATGGAGCGATGTTGGCCGCATGGCCATGGCGAGGCCCGGAGCAATGTTGGCCGCATGGCCATGGCAAGGACCCGGAGCAATGTTGGCCGCGTGGGCTGGGACGAAGTTGGCCGCCTGGCCAAGGACACATCGGCCGCGTGGCCAAGAGCATATGTGGCCGCGTGGCCAAGCCCTACGCCGCCTCCGATTTTCCTTTTCCTGGCAAGAATCGGGAGTTGTGTAGTATTTAATGGGAGTTTGTGTCCTATTCAACTTCGTACCAGCAGTTCTTTTGTTCAATTTTGAGTTCCAATCATCAACTTGCTCTTCTTTTGCCATGGATCACAATGCAAGGCTTTCTAGACTTGAAAAAGGAGCTTTCATAACATCTTTAGAGAAGTGGGTTGCCAAGATATCCGGTCCTTGTCGTAGGAAGTTTGAGAAGCGCTATGGGATCAAGTGTCTTTGGTCATTCTTGCACATGAACTCCAACACTAACCTCTTGCAAGCTTGTGGGAAGTTTTGGAACAACACTCTTCATGTTTTCAACTTTTCTTTTAATGAGATGGTACCCACTTATGAAGATATCAAGGCGCTTTGCGGTTGTGAAGGGAAGGGTACACTTGCATTGCCCTTTGATTTTATTTCTTTCCATGACAAGTTGATAACCTTTGGTGTGCCCGCAGATGACATTGGTAAGTATGCTAGAGGTGGCTACGTTGACCTTTCTTGGATGCCAAGGCACTTCATGCACGCGGATGTGACCTCGGACCGTTCTCTAGACCATCTTGCCTTGTGCTTATTTGCTTCTATTCTTTTCCCTTCCGAAATCGGATGTGCTAGTGCGGGATGTTTGACCATGGTGAATGCGGCTCGTTCGGGACATGACATTGTACCAGCCATCCTTGGGGAGATCATTTGTGGGATTCCTCATCTTGCGGTTTATGGCGGGATGCCGTGCGGCAGTGATAGACTTTTGACCATGTGGTTGCAAGAAAGGCTCCGAGTGAACAAGCCAGCGGTTTCTTCGGTGGTGGCCCCATGGATGCACCGTATTAGAGGTATGGAGGAGAGGTTCGAGGGCATGACTCTCAAGGGTTGGGAAAGGTACTTGGCGGAGATGGTGACCGATGACATCAAGTGGGTGGTGCCCCATTGGCACATTAATTCTGTGAGGGAGAAACAGGTGGGACTGAACATGATTAAAGTTCCGTCATTTTCTGGGACCACTTTTTACTACCCTGCCAGAGTACTCCGTCAATATGGTCTAGTGCAAACCATCCCCGAGGGTTGGGATGAGGAGAGGACCCGTTTTCCTTTTGGCATACTTCATTTGGATGATAGCGCTTCGGTTCTCCTTTCTCAAATGTGGGGCGAGGCCGGTTTTAGCCATAGGACTCTCATCACACGCTCCAACAACACCTACCTATCACGAGAGTATTTGGATTGGTTTATGGAGAGACTTGGGCAAGCGGAGCAGACTCTAGAGACCCTAAGGGGCACTATTTTGGCATCCTGTGCTCCTAGTTGTTCATTGAGGATGAAGGAGGCGATGGCCTATGAGAGGAAGAGGAGCAAGAGCATGGCTAATGGAGATGGAGCGGGGACTTCAAGGAAGCGAAAGGATGGGGAGACTCCTAGTGTCAAAGCTAAAGGGGTTAGTGAATTTGAGAGGAGGTTTTGCGAGAACCCTAACAAGAAAAAGATTCGCCGTGGTCAAAGCAAGAAGAAAGAGACCGAAGGCACGAGTGGCACTAAGGAGTAATTCCGAGGATCCTTCCATAGTCGTTGCAAACACATTGTTTTTAATTTTAGTTTACTTTTGTTTTAGTTTCAATTTCAGAATAGGTTATTTATTCAAAAAGTATGTCAAGCTTAGACTCATCAAATAAGTGTTAGCACACAATGACCATGGAAATAAAAGTTTTTGCTTTCAGAAAATACAACTTCTATCTTTATTGCTTTGACAAGATTTGGATGTTTATTTGTTTTTTTAGACCGCACCTTTTGAAAGGCTGCCTACGTTCCCCTTTTACAAATAGGACTAAGGGGCTCAGGTCACCGTAGTTCACTCCAGTCGGACTAGAATGATTTTAGAGAAAGGGAAGATAGAAGGGGGAATGCTCTAACTTTTGCCTAGACCGCCCTTGCGGGTTTTCGATCTAGCGAGCTTTGTACGCACCCTTATTTTGCATAGACCGCCCTTTGCGGGTTTTCAGTCTATCGGGCTTCTTTTTGCGTAGTACCATTTTTATTTTTTTTTTGAGAAGGGGAGTCTAGTCATAGCGGCGTCTGAGCTTGTTGATGTTGACTGGTTCCTTGAACGGGTTGCCATCCAAATCTGCCATTCTGTCTAGTCTTGTGGCGTGCCTCGAGCTTTGGTCATTGCGTCGACACGTTGCTTCAAATCCCCTATTTCTCTTGAGATGTCTTGAATCGTTTCTGTAGTCAGGTGCGAGAGTACCTCTGGGCCGTTCCTCACATAAGGCTCGATTTCGTAGCAACCGAGGAATTCTAAGTTTTCGTTTTCTCTATAGAACCAAAATCCTCTCACGCCGGTGAGTATGTTCTCGTCTATCAAGCCTTGGATTCTCCTTTGTAGAGCGACACAGTCGTTGGTGTCGTGGCCTTCGTCTTGGTGGTAAGAGCAACTTTTGGTAGGTTCAAATGGTTGAAGGGGTGGTAATTCGGAGAGGAGTGAATGTTCTCCTAGAGGCTGCATCTTGCCCACTTGTCGCAATCTGTCGAACAATTTTGTGAAAGGGGTCCCTATTCTTGTGTAGTGGGGGACTGAGAGGGGGTATTTTTCCAAAATCCTTGCATTTTTTCACTGATTTCCTTTTCCTGGCGCGAGGGCCACGATTCTGTCGTTGGTGTTGGGGTCTGAAGTTCATTCCCATGTGCCGGGTGCAGGATTGGGGTATTCGCGAGGTACTCCTTGAGGCAGCATAATGCGAACTCACATCTCGAACTCCATTCTTGGTCGTGGGCCCTTTCTATATCTCTGAGTGTCGGCTCCCCCACTGTTGTAAAATGGTTGAGGTGTTGCAGTAACTTGGCGAGTTCTTCCTTTTCGGCTTTGTTTCGAGGAGACTGCATTCTCAAAACGGCTCGAACTCGCCGACTGATGGTCCTCCACGAGATTGTGGAGGGGGTCGCTTCTTGGTCCTCCTTGGTTGTCTCGATCTGGTTATAGCCGGCAAACCCATCAACAAACGACTTGACCTCATAATGGGTGGTTGCGTCCACCAACATGTCGATATTTGGCAGGTGGAAGTCATCCTTCAGCGTAGTTTTGTTGGGATCCCGAAAATCCGCACACACTCTGACTTTACCGTTGGATTTTCTGACAGACACCAAATTTGATAACCAAGTTGGATACTCGATCACCCTGATGAAACCCACACGGAGTAGCTTCTCAATCTCTTCCTTTACTTGCGAAGACCATTCCGGCTTAATGCGGCGCAACTTCTGTTTGACTGGCTTAGCGTCTGGTGCTGTCGGGATTCTGTGCTCTACGATCGAGTTGTCGAGCCCCGGCATGTCTTTATAAGACCATGCGAACACATCCACATATTCTCTGAGTAGCTCAATCAATGCTTCCCTTTCGGCTCCGCTGAAGAAGCTTCCAATCTGCGTTTCCTTAGGCTCGGCTTCGGTTCCCAAATTCACGCACGTTCACACCTCATCGGCAGCTTGGGCTCGAGATTCTTTTTGATTAATAACCTGTTCTGAAATTTCTTTAATGTATTCATCATTTAATGTGTCTGTGTCTGCCTCTTCTAATGAATCGTCATTAACTAAGTGTATATCATTAGGTTGATTATTAGCCAATTTATCAGTTAAAAGAGTGACTATGGAGGGATACTCGGAAAGGTCGAGGGTTTCATTCATGGCAAAAGGGAATATAGCGTTTGCAACAAGATCATAGTCTTCGGACGTAAGGTCGTCAGTCTTAGAGGAAGACTCAAATTCAAAATGTAAAACACTAGACTCTGGGGATGGGGATTTCGGGTGAGTGACAGGAGATGCTGCAGGAGTGGTAACAGGAGAAGGAGTAAGCCCCAGTGTTCCCACCATAAATTCCGGAGTAGCTATAGGTCCCCCAAAGATGCACCAATTCTTGAGCTTGTCCCCCATGGGTACCACCAATGTCCTTGGGTCCACCTTATCTTCAGAATCCTCTCCAATGACGGCAACCATGTCTTCGTGCAGCCCCAGATTACCCAAATGTTGAAGCAGATATTGGCCGTCCCACGTCTCAGTCAAACTCGGAGTTTCTGCGGCTTCTATTGCTGGCTTGTCAAGGGTTGCGGCTTCAAGTTGATCTGCCAAGTCATCTGCAACCTTGGTGGAGTATTCATGCCTGATGGTTCTGACTCTGCCCGTGGCTCTGTCATATTCCATGTAAGTCAGCTTCATGTTGGACCGATCGAATTCCACATCTCTGAAAATCTCGAACCCTTTCTGCAACTTCCCGGTGTGGTCAATCCATGGCTTGGCGAATTCAAAACACGAAAACTCCTCGCCTTCCTTGACAAAGTAGCTATTCAGGGATAGGCGGTATGGCCGCATTTCAGGCTTTTTGTAGGGAAGCTTCATCTTTTTAAGCAATTCTATCCTTTGTTGCTCCATATTGTCTTCAAGAGTAAGGGTGTATCCAAGACCGAACAATCCTCGGTGATCAATCTCTCTGACCAGACTTGTGGGACCTTGCAAGCACTTACCTAGCCCCAGCCCCGGTACGAAGCCCATATTACGCAGTATCTTGACAACATGTGCCACTTTATCCGTTGTTTTGGTGAGGTTGATGGTGCAGATCTGTGCCTGAGCCACTATTTCAAAACCGTTGAAGACTTTCTTCCCCATGCTGAATCTGTAAGATAGGAACGCCCTTGGTGTCCGTCCCTTGGGCAGTTACGAGATCGCTGTAGATGATGGTCACTTCATTACCAGATTGAAACTTCACACACTGGTGCAGGGAAGATGGGACAGCTCCCGACTGATGTAACCATGGCCGGCCAAGGAGGAGTGAGAAGGTTACGGGGATGTCTATGACGTGGAAGTCGGTTGGCAGGATCTTTGTTCCGATGGTAATGGGCAAGGTGGCTTCGCCTATCACGGCGCGGCATGTAGAGTCATAAGCTTTGATGGTTTGCTTGGATGGGCGTAAATCAACACCATGAACGCCAACCACATCCATCATCCTTGAAGGCAGGATATTAATAGCAGAACCATTGTCAATGAATACACGGGGAATCTTCTTGCCATTTACTTTGACAGTGATGTATAAAGGCTCATTATGATCAACTCCGAACACTGGCTTGTCTAGCTCTGAGAAAGTGATGATGTTTCCATAGTGGATATTACCAATCATATGGGTAACGTCCTCCGGGGTAATAGTGGATGGTACCATGGTGGCGGCGAGGTTTTGCTCGAGCATGAGGCGATGGGCTAGGGAGGAGGTGAGTAGGGACCAGAGCGAGATGTGGGCTTGGGTTTGTTTGAGTTGAGTGAGGATAGGGTCTTCTTTGTCTAGGTCGGCTTGCTCGGGTTCCTTCCCAAAGACTTTCTTTGCACCCTTTGGGTCGGATTGGTACACTTGACCGGATCTCGTAAGGAGACAAACTTCTGCACGTAGCTCCTCCAAAGACAATGGCGTGTCAGGACAAGGGGGCGAAACTTCGGTCTTTTCGGCCTCCTCGAAGATTTCGGCCCAAGAAAGAGGTTGAGAGGGTTTGGGACTCTCTTCCTCTAGAGATTCGACTTCACTAGCTAGTTCTTCTAAAGACAACAAGTAGCAAGAAGATTCTTTATTATCAATCATTGAAATACAACCCATCTCATCACAGTCCGCCACAACAGGCTCGGCCGGATCAGTGATCTCACTAAGTTCTACCATGAGTACATTGCTAGCTACATAATCTCTAGGGTCTTCGACAACTCCTTTGTGGATGAGCTCTTGCACGGCTTTCTTGAGTTCAAAGCATTCTTCGGTAGTGTGGCCGGTGCACTTGTGGTAGTGGCAAAATTTTGACAAATCGCAACCAAGGCGGGGGAGGTGTCCTTCTAATGGTTCGAGAATTTCTAACGTCACCAATGCCATGAAGATATCCACCATCGTGAGCCCTATTTTGTCAACGGCATCCATGAGCTCTAGGATACTGATCTCGCATGTTTGCACCATATTCACCCCACCCCCATTGTTAGGAAGAGGGTTATTCACCACATTAGGACCCTTCGGCTTCTCAATCTTCTTGTCATTGATCAACCCTTGTACTACGCGCTTCAATTGAATACAACCATCCGTTGTGTGCCCGATGTGCTTGTGATACTTGCAGAAATTGGAGGCGTCCAAATCGGTTCTTGGGTAGGCGGGTTGGTAATTCTCTAAAGGCTTGATAAGACCTCTCTTGACTAACACGTCAAAGACTTTCCCCATGGGCATACCAAAATCATCAAAATGCTCCCTCTGTTGTGGAGCCCCATTCCTTGTTACGGCTTGGACATCTAGCGGGACCTCTTTCTGGACCATATTCACTTGACCGACGGCCTCCTTTCAACCCCTAGGAGGCACAGGCGCAGTAGGAGCCTTGTAGCGGAAGGAGTTGTTGTTGTTGGTCTTTGGACTTTCCTTTGGCGGCACAATCCCAGTGAACCCTGCTTCGTACCTTACTCCTGCGTCAACCATTTCCCGCAAATCAGGGAAGTAACCATTACCTATAGCTGCTTTCATCTCCGGTAGCAAGCACTTGTAGAAAATCTGTTTCTGTTCCTTCGCTTTTGGTGGGTATTGGACCTCACACAACCGATGGTTTCACCTCTTGTAAAAATCATAAATAGCGTCGCTGGGATTTTGCATAGTGTTCTCAAGATCCGTTCGATTCACATGCCAATCCAAGTTAGCTTGATACTTCTCACAGAAAATGGCGTTGATTTGATCCCAAGTTTGCCTCTCGCTTGGTTCTAGCCCCAAGAACCAACGCAGAGCTATACCATCCAAAGTGCTATGGAATACGCGAGCCATTTGTTCATTGGTACAGTCACGAGCCCTCATGGCCAACACATAACTATCCAAATGAGTCTTAGGACACGAGTCACCATGAAACATCGCCACTTTAGGCATCTTGAAATCCTTGGGGAGAGCCCCCACTTGGCTAGGGTTGATTGTCTTGGTAGTCGGTGCACTTTGCTTATCCACGGTCTCGATCAACTTTCGCATTTTCTCTTGTATGGCCGTGACCACAGGGTGATTGGAGATGTCGGGTATAGATTCTGACAGAATGATGGGAGGAGTAGTGGAAGTAGTAGCAGCGGCCATCCCAATACTCAGAGGCAACGAGGGTGCGGGTAGTTTGCTAGCAGAGAGGTAGCCACCAAGCAGTTCAGGGGAAGGTTCATAGACAGCCTTGTTCTTACTCATGGTAGTGAAACCTTGTTGGGCGTAGAGAGAAGGAGGTGGAACATTGTGGTAGCTTGGGAATGGGAAGGCAGTGGCATTGGTGTTGGGGGGACAGTTGGTATTGACCTCTTCATCCTCGACATAAATGAAATTCTCACCATCGGGCACCAATTTAGTTCCCTTTTGTTGAATGTGACCCTTCAACTGTTGGTTCTGGTCTTCCAACATCTTGTTGCTTTCCTCGAGATTCTTGATCTTGGCTTCGAGACCGGCGAGGAAGTTCTGGAGGCTTGGGGAATACCATTGAGAGTAGCCTCAGTGTTGAGCTCGGCGGCACTAGTAGGAGGAGCAGAGGCTGAAGATGAAGCGGGAGTTGACATTGCTGATGACGAGACTGAGAACGTGGACGGAGTAGAAGCTTCACGTTGTAGTCGACCACCCGAACGGATCCAAACTTGCTTTGCTGAAAGGTTGAATGGCAATGAAGCTTTTAGGAGAAGGGGAAGGCTCATGCAAAGTATATTTTAATTTACAAAAACATACATTATTTACATCCTAATTGGTTGGAAGGGGTACCCCTTTTTCGTAACTAGTTAGAAGACTACGATTAGTGGAGGCCATCACTACGTCTATAGACCCCTCGTTTTTCACCTGCATTGCACACCCCCAAATGGACAATTTGGGCGAGGGTCCTATAGGGCAAGCGGCTTCCACCAACCATCGGATCCTACGACTAACCCTTCCTTAAAGGCATTTAACGTGATGTCTATGTTACATCCTACGCAAGTTAACGATGAGCGGAGATCTTGACAACAAACACTCATCTCACCATGGCACGTCCCTTGTAGGGAAATCACTTTTTTGTGCACTTTCTCTCAAAGATCTCGATTCATCATTGACTTGGGGATGACTCGACATAGACAGCACGTTAATTGACTATTAAGAAAAAGCTAGCCAAACCAACCGGTCAAAACTTAGGTGTGTTACCTATACTAGTGTGGGTTGACACGGGTTAGGTAAAAGGTTCCCACCGTATACGGTGAGTGGAATAGACGAGTGACTCGAAAAGAGTGCGACAGTAGCGCACAAATTCCTGCACATCGAATACTCCGGGTAATGGGGACCTGTGCAGTGCTGACACGGACTAGTAGTAGTGTGCGGTAAAAACTAATTCTTTTTTAAGGAGAAAAGAGAGAAGTTTTTAATGTTAGGATGATGCAATGCAATGCATGAGAGGGAGAGCGAGAGAGAGAGGGAGAATAATGTACAAGGGAGCATAGCAGAGTTTTGTTTGACCCTAATACTAAAGCGAAGATAACAATGGTACATGGTACAAGGTACAAGGTACAAGTATTAACATGGCGGAGTGTGCGGGTGCATGTGTAAACATGGCTTAACTGTAGGGGGCACGTGAAAACATGGCAAGTGTGCATGTGCAAACATGGCAGGTGTGTGCATGTGTAAACATGGCAGGTGTGCGTGTGTAAACATGGCAAGTGTGTGAGGTGCATGTGTAAACATGGCCAGGTGTGTGTAGGGTACATGGTAAACATGGCAAGTGTGTGAGGTGCATGTGTAAACATGGCAGGTGTGTGCATGTGTAAACATGGCAAGCATCATGATGTGACGAAAGTTAGACCCACTAAGTTTGAAAAAGTTTCAAAGCAGTCCCCAGCAGAGTCGCCACTGTGAATACCCCTTTCCGATGAAGCGACGCATGGGAAGTATCTTGTGATTATTTTTATTTACAAAGGGAATATTCTTAACGACATTAAAATTATGAGAGTCGCCACACCATTTTAATTAAAGCCAAAACATTGAAAAAAGCATGTTTAGTGGGTTCGGGGGTCAAATTACAACAAGAGAAGAATATTGGACGTTATCACTCCTATTGCCCGAATTGATCGGTCTTTCTATCATGATGAATGTGTTAGTAGTGTGTTAGTGATTTATACCGGATCCGAAGATTGCCTACGTTCCTCTCAATGTGAGAAGCTCAGGTCAGCGTAGTTCGCAGAGAATTAGAATAGGCAGAAGAATCGGGATCGTGCATAATGAGGGGGGAATTACCTAAAGATTAGGGTTTAGAAGTAGTTCCTAGATCATCCTCGGGTTGATGAACCCTCGATCATCATCGGCTATGAAATAACATGTTATTATGAAGATCGCAACCCTAAATATAGCATAAATAAGGTTTTAATCTATGAACACGAAGAACATGCGAAGAACATATTATGAACATATGAATGAACATGCAAAGCATATGAAGAAGCTATGAATAAACATGTAAGAACATGAATATAAAAGATCTACATTAAAAATGATGCAAGAACATGAAGAAAAAGTTAGAAAACTTACCTATGTTGGCAAGAAATAAACCTTTGATCTCCTTGAGTGTTTGAATCTTTAATTAGGGAGAAAATGGTGCTTAAGAACTCCAAAATTCAGACTTAGAGCTCTCCCAATCGGACCCTTAAACCAATGGAATGGAATGGTTTATATAGTAAACTGATGGGAAGATCTGACGGTCCAGATCATCCGGCGCAAAGGTGGCCGCCTGGTCATGACTGAAGCCGGTTACAAGAGTGGCCGCGTGGCCAAGATCAACGCGCAGCAAGGTTGGCCGCGTGGCCAAGGTTGCAGGCTGACTTGATTCTTAAGCTAGGGTTTCTGCATGGTTTTAAGGAAACCATTTGTTACCTATTTTGATAGATTTTGCCATAAATGAGATATTTCGGGAATCCAGGACAGGTCTTTGCAAGGTTTCTAATTCCTATAAAGTCGTTGTACTTTTGGGAAAGTCCAAATAAACTCATTTTCAGGTCGGGTACTAACAGAAGTACGCAACACCAATAATAGGGCAAATCACGATCAAAACTTGGAACAAACGATAGACGGGATTCTTGGTTGTGGGCGTTTGATGGAAAACCTAGCAGTTTCCCTCTTCTCTTATATCCCACCACGATCTGTATAATTGTGGAAATAGTAAACAGAGTCGAGATAGACTAGGAAGCTGAGAGTAAGGAGTAAAATTATATATTAGACCCTACAATCTAATACAATTATCATATTAGTCCCAGAAGATCTGTCCCAAAAAAGATAGTCATGTTTTGATTTTTTAAAGTCAACATAAATAAACTTTGACTAAAAATTGGTGTCGATCTAATCATTATAGTGAAATTCCAAAAATTGTAATTGATAAATCATTAAGTGATTTATCAATAACATTTTTTAGAATTTCATCGTGATTATTAGATTGACACTAATGTTTGCTCAAAGTTTATTTTTGTTGACCATAAAAGTCAAAATGCGACAATATTTCTGGGACATAGAGAGTATTATTTTTCCAAAGCACGTTTGATTTCTTTATTTTTAGAAATGTATTTTTAGAAAAACTAGTACTCCCTCCGTCCCGGACTAAGGTTCCTAGTTTGACTTTACACGGAGATTAAGAAAAAGTAAATGTTATAAGTATGAAACCTCCCAACTTTCTTCTTTCATTGAAAAACCACAGAGAATACGCCATAGCCAGTCGGACAGGATCCGGCGTTATTCGTCGGATTTCGTCCGATGTTTTTTTCTGTTTGTATTTTGTTTCTTTCCATTTCAATAATTTCTCAACATTGAGGATTATGACTTTGATGATGATCGGTGGGGTGGTAGCAGTGGCCATAGCAATCGCTCTTCTCACCGTCGATTTTATTATGCAATCAACGTTTTCTCTCGTTATTACATGCTTTCTCTCCGTTGTTGAGAGCCTTTGCATTCTCTCCGTTTGTTGAGAGCCTTTATGTGTTGTTTGAATTTTTCTTTGTTATGATGCTTTGGATGTTTGGTTGGACATTTATGTCCGTCAACACAAATGTTTTTAATTGTTGAGTCTTCAACTCCAAATATGGTCATTGTTCGCAACGGAGTTTAAAGGAGATTTGGTTTAAGGTTAGGCTCCATTATTCGAAACGAGTTATGCTTTTTCATGGAGACGAGCAATTTATATTTGGTTGTATGTCTTTATCTAAATCCTCTATTTTGGAATGAGTCTCCGACTGTTGTGGAGTGCCATTCTCTTGAGATTTATTAATGAAAATTTGTGTTGTTTGTTAAAAAAAAAAATAAGTATGAAAAGTAAAGTAAGAGAAAGTAGGAGAGAGAAAGTGGGTAGAGAGTTTTTGTTGTCAAAATGACAAGTGGGTCTCATTGTCCATTTTAGGCAATAAAGCAACAATAACTAAGAACCTTAGTATGAGACAAACAAAAAAGAAAGTAAAAACCTTAGAGGGAGTAGTAAATTTTAAACTCAATTCACAGCTATAAGGATAAAATTTCCCAAATTATGTCAATAATCACAAAATTAAGGTAATGGAAATTATAGATCGCCTGAATTTTTAAGTTCGTTTTAGATCAAGTTTAACGGATTGGCCAACTATGTTTAAAATATGAAGTGCAAAGTGATAATCTTTATTACTATAAACTAATCCAGGAGACCTGTTTTGATATTGGAGAAACCGGTTCATTAATAATTCGCGGTTCAAGAGACAGTAAATCGGTTAATGAATCTAGGGCATAAAACGTGGAAAACACACAGTAGCCCACACACATGCGATCTTTTCGGCCGTCTTTTCCCTTCTTCCGCCATCTCTCTCTCTCTCTCTTTCTCTCTCTCCATCTCTCTACCGCCATTGCAGAAGAGATGAGCTTCAAAAAGATGATTGAAAAGGTATGAATCTTTACAAGTTTGTTCATTATCACGGTTTTTTTTTTAATTTGAAATTGATATTCGAATGCGCTATTTGATCTAATTGAAATTGATTTTCTCCTTATAAAAGATGGATATGGAGATGGAGATGGAGATGGAGATGGAGATAGTAGATCACAATGTCATTGAATCAGGGGAGAGGAGATTGAAAAAGACAATGAAGATCAATTTAAAGAGATGGATATCTTCATTGGGCTCAAAAACCCCAAATCTACACTTAATTTGAATCATGTTGTCGTTTGCTGCTCAAATTTAAATAGAGATGTTCAAACTGCTCAAATTGAAATAGAATTGATTTGGTGTAACTTGTTGTTTAGTATTGTAACTTGATATTTTATTACAATAACTTGATTTTTTTTGTTAGTGCAGCCTGGTGGTTAATCAAGCTATGTTGTATCAGATCTATACTTAGTATTTTAGTAGCGTAACTTGATGTTTGAGCAGACAAACTTGATATTATAATAACATTGAAATAAAGCATTTTGAATATCGAGTTATATATAAATTGGTGTTGTTTTAGTTTACTAACTTGGTGTTTTAGTATTGTAACTTTATGTTTTCATACAATAACTTGGTGATTTGTTAGTGCAAGTTGCTGGTTAAAGATGTTATACTATATCAGATATATACTTGGTATTTTAGTAGTGTAACTTGGTCTTTGGAACAGACAAACTTGTTATTATAATAACCATGCAATTTCTATTGAAATAAGCATTTTGAACATCAACTATAATATAACTTAGTGTTGTTAGTATAGTAACTTGGTGTTTTACTATTTTAACTTTATGTTTTAGTACAATAACTTTGTGTTTAATTAGTGCAGCCTGTTGGTTAATCAAGTTATGCAGTATCGGATCTACACTTGGTGTTTTATTAGTGTAACTTCGTAATTTAACAGACAAACTTGATATTATAATAACCGTGCAATTTCTTTTGAAACAAGCAGTTTGAACATGAGCTTATAATACAACTTAATACACATGTTTAATCATAAAAAACAACAAGTTAATAAGTTAAAATAATAAGTTTGAATTTAAAAACAATAAGTTACAATTTCACTGACTAACACCCTTTCTAGATCTAGTTTGCTGACATATGCTGCAGTCGAACCATCAGCTTTCTTCCTCTTCTTCTCCTCGTTATCTTTGCTCCCAACAACCTTATCAATGTGATCATGTTTGATTGCCGGAAAGTCTTCAACTTTATTCAACAAAGACTCCTTTGCTTGTTTAAATCACTTAGTAACAAGTACCAAACTCAACATAACTAAATAAGCATCACAAAAACATAACAAAAAATGCTTGAAATCAACACAATAAGCGAACAAAATAGAGTGAGAATCAAGCGGAAAAAGCTTGAAATCAACACATACCTCCATCACGCCCGTCCTCTTCTTCATTACATATTTCTTTGCTTTTGGATTTGAAATCAACCTCATTCTTCTTGAAATCGAGTGCAATCGAGTGAAATAGAGTGAGTATGACCGTCGTTAGGTCTGAGAGAGAGTGAGATGGAGATAGCGACGGCGACGGTGAGTCGGGGAGTGAGAGAGATGGAGGTTAGGTCGAAGAGTGAGAGAGATGGAGGTGGCTAGGTCTGAGAGAGATGGAGAGAGCACGGTTAGAGATGGGAGAGAGAAAGAGTCGTACATCCAAAGCCGCATAAAAGGCCGGTTTACAAAAATTTTGATCAAATTTTTTTAATGAGCGAGAACCGGTTCAGAAAAGGTAGGAGTTGGTTTGCTGGTTGTCCAAAACCGGTCTTTTTTTAACATTAGGGGGAAACTAGTTTCCCCCAAAATTTTGTGTTAAAAATAAAGAACTCACTCTTTAATTTTGATATCCCGGCAAAGTAAATTTGACATTGGGCCATAAAAATAAAAAACGCGCTTTTAATTTTGAGATCCCGGCAAATATATTGTGAAAACTAAAAATCTGTCCCAAATGCCAATTAATTCCGTCACAATTATATCTTTTCCCGCGAATTATTTGGTCAAATAGCTCAAATATACTTGTGGGAGCGGCAAATTCTAGAAAAGTAGTTGTGACCTCTGAAATCAGTCACAAAAATCAACATTCACCGTCACAAATAAAATATTAACCGGGAAAATTTCGCTCCAATTCCCTCCCAAAATGCTGAAATTATTTGTGACATCATGTGTTACAAAATCTCTGTCACAAACTTAAATTTGTCAAAATACTCAAAATTTCCTTTACCTTTGACGCATAATTATAAATCCGTCACAAGACATGTCACAAAATTCGTCTCAAAAAGTCACTTTTCTTGTAGTGTTATGCCATAACAATCCACAAAAGTCAAGACCAATCACTAAGTCATGTTGATTTGTTCTTAAAAAAAAAAACGTGTTTTTAGCCATGATCAATTGTATGTTGACTCATCTAGGGCAACTACTCTTGATGCGTTGAAAATGTTAATATTTGTCGAGAAGAAAACACAGTTGATGAAAAAAAAATGTTGTTTACAAAGAAATATTTTAAAATTTGTAATTGTTTCTATTAATTAGTTTATGAATATTTTTTTTGATGATTTTTTTTTTTTAATTTTTTTATGTTTCAATTTTCATTTATAATTTTAATTTAAGAATAATACTAGGGGCACAAAATCTTGCTCACAAAATCTTAGGTGTAATGATTTTATTGGTGTTTTTAATTAGAGTGTGACGGATCCCTTATCGATGCAAGCAATAAAATATCGTCACCTCATTTTGTGAGTATAATTTTGTGACATTATTTTGTGCCCCTAGCATTACTCTTAATTTAATTGAGAAAGTAAGTTCGTTCAGTTAAGTACTTGTTGAAATAAATGGACAATAAAAATGCTACCTACTTTGTCAGAATTAGTTGAAAGAACATAAATTTCCAGCTTGTTACAATTCCTTTGGTCACTTTATTTAATGTTTTGAAAAAAAATTATAATTACGTGAGAAAAATATTGGTGCAGCATTATGAATTCCACCATTTTTTTTTTTTTTGCTATTTCCAAAGGGTATGTAATTTTTATATATTTTAATAAATTTTAATTCTCCAAACCATCTATAAGTCTATATAATACTATATATAAAAGCATAAGAATTTTATGATCATACAACCCGCCATGTGGCTTTATGACGTGGAATTCCACGTGATGCTATTTAATTAGCTTATTCAAACATGCAGATAAGTCAATTTAAATTTCAAAATTTTCGTTTTAAGGAATAATTGAATTTTAATTGCTATCCTAACTTAACCACAACTTTACAGGCATTTTAAATTGCAATTTAAACTAAATTAAGAAAACATGCAGTATTTGATTGCTTGTTTTAAAATCAACGATTGTTTATATACCTTTCTTGATGATTTCATAATTAAACTTATTTTTATTGTTCATATAGTATTTCATATAGGGATGGCTAAGTTGAACCCAAACCGCTAAACTTAACGGGAACTGGAACCGTGTTTGATCCGGGTCGGTTACGGTTTGTGTCTTTCAAAAACCGTAAATCGGCGGTTCCGAACCGATTTGTTGATGCTTCAACTCCAAATACTCAAGAAAGTGACGCCAATAGTATTAATATGGAAGCTACAATGGGAGGGCGACGTCATAAAGGAAAATATATCCCGAAAGCTCCTAAACCCAAAAGGCAAGAATCCGCCATTTTCACGAAACACTACAAAAAGAACTCATCTGTTAGGCCCAATTGGTAGGAAAACAGGCTAGAGGGGGGGGGGGGTTGAATAGCCTAATATAAGCTTTTTCAAAGAAAACACTTTCAAAAGCAAAGTCACTAATCAGTAAGCAAACTATTATCAGTAAGCGCAGTGGAGAAAATATGACTAAGTTTACCTCACACAAAATCAGTATGAAAAGGTTTTGAGAGCTTGGTTTAACGCAAAGTGATTTCAAAAAGTTCAATGCAGTTTCAAGAGATTGGTCAAAGGAAATTACAATGAATCAGTATGTATGTTAACGAGTTGTCGGTGATAGATTTCCAACCGGCAAAGATAAAACAGAAATAAAGTAAACATTAGGTGACACGAGTATTTGGAGAGGTTCACAGTGTAAATACTGCTACGTCCTCTACCAAGCATCGATCCATTATTTCTGCTAAGGCAAAGAATCTTCTTTGATAATTAGCCTTCAGATGATTATCACCACTCTGCCTAGGACCGGCTCCCCTCATTAGGGTCCAAGCCTTGTTTAATAACTTCTCATCAGTAACAGCTGTTGCACCCTCATTCCCAAGTAAAGGGAACACTCCAGAAATAGACGATGGGGTAATTGAGATGGGAACTCCGACGATGGTTGAGTTGATAGAAGCGAAGGTAGAAGGATCTCTCCGAGCAAGAATAACTTCTGCATTGGCAAA
Source organism: Campanula takesimana (assembly GCA_026119855.1). Taxonomy (NCBI): domain Eukaryota; kingdom Viridiplantae; phylum Streptophyta; class Magnoliopsida; order Asterales; family Campanulaceae; genus Campanula; species Campanula takesimana. The sequence continues at coordinate 679,064 of JAOWBW010000226.1, forward strand.
GAACTCTTGCACTTGCCCCAAGAAAACAAAATCAACACCAACAGGAGTGATGAACGAGTCGAGCAATGATCCTGTCAGCAAATTCTTCAGGAAAAATCCATCAACAGAGTCATCGAAGAAGGTTGAGTCAACGTAACCTCCATAGATATCATTTTCGTTGCTAGTCATCTTCTGCAAAAACACTCAAGAAATCTCACAAGTTAAAATCAGTTAGTTCAAAATTGATATTTTGAAATAAGCAAGTATAATATTATCAACTATTACCAGATTTAAGAGAGAGATGAGGAAATCTGTTGAGTAGAGAAGATGAAAGACAAGAGCTTTTGATAATGAGAGTTCAAAAGAGAGAGAGAGAGCGAAAAGAGATGAAGAAGTTGAGTGTGGTTATTTATATGTTATGGAAGAGAGAGAGAGAGAGAGAGAGAATATAGAGGGTTTGCATGGAAGAAAGAGAAGTTTAACTGTTGGAACGAATAAATCAGAGAACGTGCGCACACAATGCATTAAATGCACGAATTGGACGGCTGATTCGAAATGGTTAAACTAAGGAGAGAGAAGGGGTAAAGAGGTCAATAATAATATATGGAAATATTAAAATTTACCTTCTGATTTACCACAAAGATTTGGGGTAAATCTTGACACGATTTAGGTAAGGCGGTGCACACACGTGTCAGAGAGGTGGTGTGACTGATTGTACCTTTGATTTGATTTTCTTACGTCATGTGTCAGAGAATCCTTATCCGTTCAGAGAAGATATACCGATAAGGTATTTTCATGTTGGTTTTTGAATTTGAATATCGGCAAGACATTTCGGTCGGTAAGGTTTTTACACATTGCTGATGAGATCGTCAGACTAGCACAAGGTAGCAAAGTTAGCACAATTTCAACCATAATAATTAATCATACCTAGTTCACCTCTTAGGAATTCAAATCTTTTCTGATCTAAAGACTTTGTCAGTATGTCTGCTCTTTTGAAATCGGTATGGACTTTGAGCAGCACAACATTGCCTTTTTCTACATGTTCCTTGAGAAAGTGATACTTGATGTCTATATGCTTGGTTTTGGAATGCATGACCGGATTGTTTGATACCGAGATAGCAGATTGATTGTCACAATAGATGGGATAAACTTGAGTTGGAATTGCATAGTCATAGTTAACCAGCTACTGCCTCATCCAAAGGATCTGAGAACAGCAACTGTCGGCAGCTATGTACTCAGCCTCAGTAGTAGAAGTGGAGATTGATGCTTGCTTTTTACAGGACCAAGTCACCAACCGATCACCAAGAAACTGGCAAGTTCCAGTAGTACTTTTCCTGGTCACCCTGCAAGCTTCAAAGTCTGCATCTGAATAACCTATTAGATTAAAAGATGAATCTCTAGCATACCATAATCCAAGGTTAACAGAGCCACATAAATATTTAATAATGTGTTTAACAGCATGTAGATGGGATTCCCTAGGGTCAGCTTGAAACCTAGCACATACACAAATAGCAAACATGATATCTGGTCTACTGGCAGTAAGATAGAGGAGTGAGCCGATCATACCTCAGTAGACAATCATATCTACCTTCTTACCAGACTCATCTTTATCTAAATGGATGTTAGTGCCCATCGGTGTGCTTTGAGAGTGAGCATTGTCAAAACCAAACTTCTTGATAAGTTCTTTAGTGTACTTGCCTTGACTGATGAAAATTCGTTCATTGGTTTGCTTGACTAGGAGTCCAAGGAAATATGTTAGTTCACCCATCATGTGTTGGGTTTCGTCCAATCATGCACAGCGGAAGATAGACATGAATAAAACCTAATAGCCTAGATCCGCTATGAACAATAATTCATAATAACAAGATGAAAGAAACTAACCCGTGTAGATCGTTTTGCAAAACTTGGAGTAAGCGTTAAGATAAACGCCCTCTACCGGTGATCCACATAACGAACAGATTTCAAGAACACCTTCTTGAACTTGACTGCTAGGTCTTCGGATTTATCAACGATGATGAAGAACGATTCTTCAAAGCTCCCAAAGATAATTGTGGTTGATGATTGGGAATTATCAAACACAACGATCCTAGTATATTATGTGTATTTTATTTCTCAAATAAAGAGTTTGGAATTGATCAAATCAATAGTTAGGGAACTTTTCCCGTCTGTCCACAATATATACGAGGGGTGTCCAAAACCCTTTAGGACTTAGGTCTTCTTGTCCAACAAGAATTAACTTTAAATAAACTGATTTATGGGCACGCCGCCGTACGGCACTGAGATAGGCGTATGCCGCCTGTCCAGCCGTACGAATGTCTTGGTCAGTTTCCTTGTTTTTCGCTCCTTTTAATTATCCGTTCTGCATGTGTGACCCAATAGGATTATACTAAGTTGGCAACGAGTTCGAACCAGTCAAACCTCGTAACTCATAAGCGGACTCTAGCAAGCCATTATGACTACCCAATTAGTATAACTTTGGAATCCAAAGTTTCCTAAAATAGAACATAACACAATCTCTTTGTTACACGATGTCTATTGAACATAAGCCATAGTCAATGGTCAACTTACATTTGTTCAATGCTTTCTCGATCCCGAATGTATTGATACTACAAATCATATTTGAGCACGGCCATGCATTTCATCAATACCATTCATCGAGTGGCCAAAGCTTGGCATCTCTCTTGACGAGGAGCAAATCCCATCTTGACTTATTACTCTTCCCTACATGATTCCGATTATGCCAATCATATTCTTTATAGCTATCCGGTTAGGGATAACGTTTGAATATGTCAAACGTTATGTTCACCATGTGGAAGACTGTAATAACCTCAGGTCTAGAGATACCAGTGATATAACTATATGAGACTTAATTATGACATTGTGACCATGACATAAATCTCATAGGAGTCAGTCCAGTATTTGTTCTCCAACAAATACCCATAAGTCTAATTGTATCCCATACACCATAATCATCATATGATTATCTATTAAACTTATACAAATAATTAATCATAATTATCAGGGACGGGGATTATTATAATAAACATGCGAAAGATATAATAATCAAATATTCAATATCTTTATAAATAATAACATTAATTTGACAAACAACATGCCTAGGGCATAACACCAACAATCTCCCACTTACACTAGGCCTAATTAATGTATCGAATACCCATAGACCTAACATGACCATCATGCTTCGCTTGCGGAAGACCCTTTGTCAATGGGTCTGCAATATCATCATAAGTTGGTACTCTACATATATTTACGTCTCCTTTATCAACGATCTCTCGAATGATATGAAAATGCCTAAGTATGTGTTTGGATTTCTGATGCGATCTAGGTTCCTTTGCTTGAGCAATAGAACCATTATTATCACAATGAAGGTCTATTGGATTAGCAATGCTAGGAACCACCTCTAGTTCACCAATGAACTTCTTAATCCAAACAGCCTCTTTAGTAGTATCGGATGCAGCAATATACTCAGCTTCAGTTGTAGAATCTGCTACGGTACTTTGCTTAGAATTCTTCCAGCTAACAGCACCTCTATTAAGCACAAATACAAATCCAGATTGCGATCTAGAATCATCCTTATCGGTTTGGAAGCTTGCATCTGTGTAACCATTTACAACAAGATCATCTTCCATACCTCTATACACAAAGAAAGAATCTTTAGTCCTTCGCAAGTACTTAAGAATCGTCTTGACTGCAATCCAGTGACTCTCACCAGGATCTGATTGGTATCTGCTCATCATGTTCAAAGCATACGAAACATCGGGTCTAGTACATATCATAACATACATGATTGATCCAATTGCGGAAGCATACGGAATCCCAATCATTCTCTCACGCTCATCAGTAGTCTTAGGACACTGATTCTTGCTTAGAGTTATGCCATGGCCTACTGGCAAATTTCATCTCTTAGAGTTTTCCATGCGGAATCTCTTAAGAACTTTGTCAATATATGTATCTTGACTTAAACCAATCAATTTCTTGGATCTATCACGATATATCCAAATGCCAAGGTTGTAAGCGGCTTCTCCCATATCTTTCATTGAGAAACACTTTCCTAACCAAGTCTTTACAGACTGCAGTGCAGGAATGTCATTTCCAATGAGCAATATGTCATCAACATATAGTACTAGAAATAATACTATGCTCCCACTAATCTTCTTGTATACACAAGGCTCATCTTCGTTCTTTATGAAGCCAAACTCTTTGACCGATTCATCAAATCGAAGATTCCAACTCCTAGAAGCTTGCTTCAATCCATAGATGGATCTTTGCAACTTGCATACTTTGTTAGAATTTTCTAGAATTACAAAACCTTCAGGTTGTGTCATGTAAACATCCTCAAGTAAGTTCCCGTTAAGGAACGCTGTTTTGAATCCATTTGCCATATCTCATAGTCAAAATATGCAGCTATGGCAAGTAAAATTCTTATAGACTTGATCATTGCTACGGGCGAAAAGGTTTCATCATAGTCGATTCCATGAATTTGCCTATAGCCTTTCGCTGCAAGTCTAGCTTTATAATTATGCCCCTTTCCATCAATGTCGGTTTTATTTTTGAAAACCCACTTGCATCCTATGGTTTTTACACCTTCAGGTGCATCAATTAAGTTCTAAACCTGATTATCATACATGGACTTAATTTCAGATTTCATGGCTCCAAGCCATATTTCTGAATCAGGAGCGGACATTGCTTCTTGGTAGGAAGTAGGTTCGTCATCAACTATGACTTACACTTCATTGCTATCCGTTATGAGAAATCCATAACTCTCAGGTTCGGATCGCACCCTACTAGTTCTGCGAGGAACTTAAGTATTCTGAATAGGTTCCACAACACCTTATGAAACTTGTTCAGATCCAAATTTTGTTCCATGTTATTTTCGGGTTCTCAAACCTCTTCGAGATTAATTTTACTCCCACTAATTCCTTTGGAGAGAAACTCTTTCTCTAGAAAGGTACCATGACGGGCAATAAACACTTTGTTTTCCGTGCTGTTGTAAAAGTAATAACCCTTAGTTTCCTTAGGGTAACCAACGAAAATACATTTATCGGATCTTGGTGCAAGTTTGTCAGAGATTAGTCTCTTAACATAAGCCTCAGAACCCCAAATCTTCATGAAAGACAAACTAGGTTTTCTTCCATTCCACATCTCATGTGGGGTCTTTGGAACAGATTTTGTTGGAACATTATTTAGTGTAAGAGCAGCAGTTTCTAGTGCATGTCCCCAAAAGGAGAAAAGAAGATCAACTTGACTCATCATGGAGTGGACCATATCTAATAAAGTCCTATTTCTTCGTTCAGACACACCATTCCATTGTGGTGTTTCAGGTGGAGTTAATTGTGAAACAATTCCACAATCTTTAAGATGATTGTCAAATTCTTGGCTTAAATATTCTCCACCATGATAAGATCGAAGTGCTTTAATAGTTTTTCCATGTTGATTTTGTAGTTCATTTTGAAATATTCTAAATATCTCAAAAGATTCACTTTTATGTTTCATTAAGTAGACATAGCCATATCTACTAAAATCATCAGTGAATGTTATGAAGTATTGATATCCTCCCTTAGCACTGCTGCTCATTGGTCCACACACATCAGTATGTATGAGTCCCAATAAGTCACTAGCCCTTTCACTACTCTTAGTAAAAGGTGCCTTAGTCATTTTTCTAAGTAAACAAGACTCACAAGTTTCATATGATTCAAAATCATGTGAATCTAAAAGTCTGTCCCCATGGAGTTTTGAGATACGCTTCTCATTAATATGACCAAGACGTCAATGCCACAAATAAGTATGATTTATATCATTAAGTTTGGATTTCTTATTTACATTATAAATATTCTCATTATTTCCATTCTCAACATCAAGAACATAAAGGCCATTAAATAAACATGCAGTAAAATAAAGCATATCATTTAAATAAATAGAAAACTTTTTATTTTTAATAAGAAAACTATAACCTTCATTATCCAAAACAAGAAACTAAAATAATATTTCTAGTCAAATCCGGAACGTAATAACAATTGTTCAAAAGAAGAATTAATCCGCTAGGTAAAATGACATCATATGATCCTACGGCTAATGCAGCAACTCTTGCTCCATTCCCCACGCGTAAGTCCACTTCGACATCTTTGAGTAGCCTCCTATTCCTTAGTGCCTGCACATTCAAACAAATGTGAGATCTACATCCGGTATCTAATACCCAAGAACTAGAAGTAGAAAGTAGAATATCTATAACATAGATACCTGAAGTAGACGCAGTCCCACTACTCTTCTTCTTCTTTAACTCTTCCTTGTAAACCTTACAATTTCTTTTCCAATGACCAATCTCATTGCAGTGGAAACAGTTTGCATCCTTTTGGGAAGTAGGTTTAGCCACAGTAGCATTGGCAACAATTGCCTTGCCAATCTTAGGTTTGACAACTTTTTCCTTACCCTTTCCTTTGCCTTTCTGGCCCTTTCCTTCCTTAGACACTATAAGCACAGTAGCGGCCTCTTTACTGATTTTCTTTTCCGCTGTCTTAAGCATCCCATGTAACTTAGACAGGGACTTATCCATCCCATGCATATTAAAGTTCATGACGAACTGATTATAGCTTTTGGGTAATGAATTAATAAAAAAATCAGTGGCCAACTCAACATCAATTGGATGTCCAAGCCTCTCTAGATGCTCAAAATGAGCCTTCATCTTAAGAACATGAGGGCCCACAGCCTGCTCTTCGCTCATCTTGCATGATACCAAGGCACCTATAGTGTCGAACCTCTCTTGCCTTGCTTGTTCTTGAAACATATCTTTCAACTGAACAGCAAGGTCAAATGCCTCCAAGTGTTTAAGAGTCTTCTGAAGCTCTAAACACATGGCCTCAAGCATGAGACAACCCACCTTACGAGAATCACTTTTGTGCTTCTTGTAGGTGTTTCTCTCATCCTTAAGTGCATTAGAAGCAGGTTCATCTTCAGGAACGGGGTCATCAAGAATATAGAGCTTGTCTTCATGCTTTAGAACAATTCTAAGGCTACGGATCCAATCCGTGAAGTTAGCTCTATTTTCTTGAAGCTTTTCCTTCTCAAGGATAGATCACATTGATAAAGAACTTGAATTTTGAGCCATTATCTACAATTATGCAAACATGTAATCACATATAAGTACCAACTTAATTAAAGATATTATAAATATTAGTATTTCACAAATACTCCCACTAAATTATATAACCTTCAAATACATCTAATGTATCATATAATTCAAATGGGCTAAGATCCATATTTCACTTAACTTTGAGTTGGCTAGGGCACGACTGCTCAAAATAAGTTATTTAGGTAGACAACCCTTGTCAATCATATCATATATGATTCTTAGATCTTTTATGAGATTTCAGACATCATATGTCTAACATGTTTTAATCTCATCTGTATCTTAGGCCCAAAACTGTTTTGATAGCCTAATTAAGTCAAACCATTTTAAACGTATATGAATCACGATTTCCTCATCTTGCTTATAAATGAATAGAATTAAAGTGACTACGCTAGGGCGTAACCCACATAAAACTACTCACGTACTCACAAGTGTTTTAATCATGGATTGGCACATAACTTTAATTTTAATAAGGTTCACACACATAAAGTTAATCAATTAACCGAATTAATTTTATGTGACATTAGTTGCGTTAGTTAAGGATTAAAGTCTGAAACTTTGAGATCACGCCAATCTTAAACTCCTTTAAGATTCTAATCTCAATATCTAGACTTCTGAACTTACATCTATTTCAGGAAACACGGTTTCAAAAACCAGCCATCTGAAATGGATCAAGTCAGTGTAGTCCAAACCATCCACAGAGCATCTTAAAATTGAGAACACAAACCGTACGGTCGAAACTAAGCCAAAAGGCATCCACATTCCCGTACTAGGATCAAGAAACCAAGCAACTTCTCTATACGGTCAAAACTAAGCCAAAAAGGCAACCACATTCCCGTATAGATTGGCTACTTGTCTCAAGATCTTTCATTGTCTCTTAATCTCACAGATTACAACAGTTCTAAACTCTTTAGAACTCTTATTTCTGCAGTTACTCTGAATTCTTCGCAGAAAACTATTTCAGGAAACACGGTTTTGAAAACCAGCCGTCTGAAACCAGTTTCTATTTCCAGATTCGAATTCTGCAAACAATTTACAGAACAATCTGGACACCAGAAAACGGAGCAACAATCTGAAAAACCGTGCCGACACCGTACGGCTTGGACCTAGGCATACGCCGTCTGTCCAGGCGTATGGATGCCGTGATCAGTTTCTCCAGATTTCCAATTTTTCAGAAATTCAATCAATCAATTATCGTATTCATACATAATCATATTACAGAAATATGAAAAATACAGAATACGAATTTTAACCCACTTTATTCATAGAAACAATAACCAATTTATTCCTCATACAAATAAGATCAATATTATAAACGATCATAATCCAATTATATCAAGATAATCTAAGCATGTGATCATACATATTAATCAAATCAATATTACAACCACATCAACTAGCATGCATATTTTATATCTCATATAAAATCCATCACATAATTCATCTTTCTCATGATCTTATCAATTAAATAATCGCATTAAATAATTATATCATGACTATATTAGAATTATTTATCATCAACGGGGCTCTGATACCATTGTTGGGCTTCGTGCAATCATGCACAGCAGAAGATAGACATGAATAAAACCCAATAGTCTAGATCCGCTATGAACAATAATTCATAATAACATGATGAAAGAAACTAACCCTTGTAGATCATTTTGCAGAACTTGGATTAAGCGTTAAGATAAACGCCCTCTACCGGTGATCCACCAAACGAACAGATTTCAAGAACACCTTTTTGAATTTGACTGCTAAGTCTTCGGATTGATCAACGATGATGAAGAATGATTCTTCAAAGCTCCCAAAGATAATTGTGGTTGATGATTGGGAATTATCAAACACAACGATCCTAGTATATTATGTGTATTTTGTTTCTCAAAGAAAGAGTTTGGAATTGATCAAATCAATAGTTAGGGAACTTTTACCGTCTGTCCACAATATATACGAGGGGTGTCCAAAACCCTTTAGGACTTAGGTCTTATTGTCCAACAAGAATTAACTTTAAATAAACTGATTTACGGGCAAGCCGCCATACGGCGCTGAGATAGGCGTATGCCGCCTGTCCAGCCGTACGGACGTCCTGGTCAATTTCCTCGTTTTTCGCTTCTTTTAATTATCCATTCTGCGTGTGTGACCCAATAGGATTATACTAAGTTGGCAACGAGTCCGAACTAGTCAAACCTCGTAAGTCATAAGTAGACTCTAGCAAGCCATTATGACTACCCAATTAGTATAACTTTGGAATCCAAAGTTTCCTAAAATAGAACATAACACAATCTCTTTGTTACACGATGTCTATTGAACATATGCCATGGTCAATGGTCAACTTACATTTGTTCAATGCTTTTTCGATCCCGAATGTATTGATACTACAAATCATATTTGAGCACAGCCATGCATTTCATCAATACCATTCATCGAGTGGCCAAAGCTTGACATCTCTCTTGACGAGGAACAAATCCCATCTTGACTTATTACTCTTCCCTACATGATTCCGATTATGCCAATCATATTCTTTATAGCTATTTGGTTAGGGACAACGTTTGAATATGTCAAACGTAATGTTTACCATGTGGAAGACTGTAATAACCTCAGGTCTGGAGATTCCAGTGATATAACTATATGAGACTTAATTATGACATTGTGACCATGACATAAATCTCATTGGGGTCAGTCCAGTATTTGTTCTCCAATAAATACCCATAAGTCTAATTGTATCCCATACACCATAATCATCATATGATTATCTATTAAACCTATACTAATAATTAATCATAATTATCAGGGACAAGTATTATTATAATAAACATGCAAAAGATATACTAATCAAACATTCAATATCTTTATAAACAATAACATTAATTTTACAACCAACATTTCTAGGGCATAACACCAACATCACGCTCATCTCGAACTTGCTCTGCATTATCTTCTCAAATCTCTTGCAAAGTGATTCATTAGTAGATCCAAAATGATATCATCAACATATATTTAAACAAAGAATGAATGACCTTTATACTTGGCAACAAATAAAGTAGTATTGAATTTACCTCGAGTAAAACCTAAGCCATCACTAAGTAAGAACTTAGAAAGGGTTTCATACCATGCCCTTGGAGCTTGCTTTAGGCCATAGAGAGCTTTCTTCAATCGGTAGACATGATTTGGCTTCTTGGAGTCCTCAAAATCAGGTGGTTGTTCAACATAAACAAGTTCTTGGGGTTCTCCATTCAAGAAGGAACTTTTCACATCCATTTGATATAGCTTGAATTTTTTGAAGGCATCATAGGCTAGGAAAAGTCTTATAGCTTCTAATCTTGCAACCGGTGCAAATGTCTCATCATAATCAATTCTTTCTTCTTGTTGGTAGCCTTTTGCAACTAACCTTGCTTTATTTCTAGTGATATTCCCAGCTTCATCCAACTTGTTTCTGTAGACCCACTTTGTACCAATTACTTGCTGAGAAGTCGGTATAGGCAAGAGTTCCCATACTTTGCATCTTTCAAACTGATTATGTTCCTCTTTCATGGCTTCAACCCAATCAGGATCAGCAAAAGCTTCTTCAGTCTTCTTTGGTTCTATGTTGGAAACCATAGCAGATGAGAAGAGACTTTCATCAAATGCTTTGCTAAGGTTCCTTATCAATATAGGACCAAAAAATCACCAATCATATTTTCTAATGGATGATCACGAACTGCTCTAACTTCTCTTGGCACATCATGTCTTACTGACTCTTGTTGGAGTGATTCTAGAGGAGGATCATGGTCATCAGATGGTGGAATGGGAGAATTAGAGTTTTGTGTGAGAGGTAGATGAGAACTTGATGGTTAGGTCTTATAACAAAAATCGGTTGAGGGTTAGATCTATCTTCAGGGGGATCAGCAGAGTTTTCATCGGCAAATGGATTATGAAAGCTATCAGTAGGTTTTTGTTCTGCCGATGAAGGAAAGTATTGAGCATCTGACGGTTCTTCTACTGAAATGACTGGATCAGCAGCTGGTACTTGATTTGCATGGTTAGTATTACTGGGTTCACCTGTCTCATGAACACTAGGAGCATTAGTACTATTTAGAGCCTTCAGACTCTAACAAATCAAATTCATCAAAGGTTACATGAACAAATTCAACAATTTTCAAAATTTTCTTATTGAAAACTCGAAAGGCCTTACTGTGCTTAGCATATCCAACAAAGATTCCTTCATCAGATTTCCCATCAAATTTGCCTCTGTGCTCCTTACCGTTGTAGAGCACATAACATTTGCTGTCGAATATTTTGAAGAATCCAATGTTGGGAATTCTGCCTCTCCAGAGTTCATAAGGAGTCTTGTTATGGAATTTGTTGATGAGTGATCTGTTCTGAGTGAAGCAGACGGTATTGATGGCTTCAGCCCAAAAGTATTTCAGCAGCCTAGCTTCAGCAATTATGGTTTTACCGGCTTTTATTAGAGTTCTGTTCTTTCTTTCAACGACACCATTTTGTTGTGGTGTACCGGTAGCTGAGAAGTTGTGGTCTATGCCATGATCATCACAGTACTGAGCAATACCATTATTCTTGAATTCAGTGCCGTTGTCTGATCTCATACTGATGATATCGCTTTCTTTCTGGGTTTGTAGTAGTCTGAATAACTTGGTATCAACGGCATAGGTGTCATCCTTGTGACTGAAAGTTTCCATCCAAGTGTATATAGAGAAATCATCTACTATAACCAAAGTGTATCTACTTCCCCCAATACTTTCTGTAGTTGTGGAGCCAAATAGATCCATATGTAATAATTAGAGGCACTTAGAAGTTGACATGCAGGGCTTACTGTGGAAAGATGACTTGTGTTGTTTTCCAAGCTGGTAGGCCTTTCATTTCTTTCCTTGATCAGCAGACACTTGAGGCAGACCGGTTACCAGATTTGAACCGGCAAGCTTGGGTAGATACTTGAAATTCAAGTGGCTGCGTCTCTTGTGCCATAGCCATGAGTTCTCACTGATGTTCTTAGCTACAAAACAAACATTAGCAACACCAGTAATAGCACTTAAGTCTACTGCATAAATGTTACCTTTACGTTTGGCAGTGAGAAGAGTTTCATTGGAAGCAATGTCTTTCACAAAGCAACTGGAAGTAGTAAATACGCATTGCATTCCTATATCACATAATTGTGATATTGATAGAAGGTTGTGTTTCAGACCAGGGACCTTCTGTACAATTACTGCACCTCTCTTGATGGTACCAATACCAATGATTTTTCCTTTGGCATTATCACCGAAAACTACTGGGGGACCTGATGCTTTAGAAATATCGGCAAGTAGATCTGCAAATCCTGTCATGTGCCTTGAACAGCCACTATCTAGAATCCACAAATCCTTGCTTGCACCAGTTGAGGCCATAAAGTAGTTCTGAAATGAAATAATATGCTTATGGTCCCCCTTATTCTTGGGTCCGAGATGTAGTTCCTCTTTGGCAACCATATCTGGCCACCACTAGAGGGTGAAACCTCAGTGCTTCCAGATAGGTGCTTCAAGAGGCATTCATGAGCCTTGTGACCATAATCAAAACAATTAGAACATCTCACTAAACTGATAGGCTGTGGAGTCAGTAGAACATCATTTTGTTTAGTCAGTGCATCGGCAGAACTAGGGGATTGAGCAGGCATAAACTTAGTGAGTTTAGGTGCTAGTGTTGCCTTTCTTTCCATTATGTTTACCTTTGGAAGTCACCTTGTGAGGTACTTGTCCATCGGCAGCAGAAGTGGTTAGACCGGCAGCACTTGCTCTGCTGATGTACTCACCAAGAATACCGTTTTCGGCAGACTCAGTATCAGCAACCTTAACATAACTTTGTTTTTGCTTGTCTTTCCTTTTGTTCTAGTTCTTAGGATAATTCATAGCCACAACACTATATACTGGCTTAGCATCCACATGCACTGAGTTAACAGAACTACATTCAACTTTCTCAGCCTTTTTCTCGGTCGCACAAGTTCCAGTAGAGCTACTGCTGCTGGAAACAAATCCTAATCCAGATTGGTCCTTATATGAAATTTGGGTCGATAGAATTGTCTCAACAGCAACTCTAGATTTTGTGTAAGAATCAATAATACTTGAGAGATGATTATTTCTTAACACAAGATCTTCGATCTGAGCTCTCAATACTGTTACTTGGCTTTTGAGATCCAGGTTTTCTTTCTTTAGAAGAACAGACTCAAGCTCATGTCCTTTGAGAACTTTAAGTTCAGATATAAGCAAGTCATTCTCTGCAGAAATTCTATTGAAATCAGCAGCCATCACTTTATGAACGCTACTCAGCTTTTCATGATCAATAAAAAGTTCATCCATTGTCTCTACCATTTCAGCTTTGGATATTTCAGGAAAAGGATCGGCTGAAATTTTAGTGGCAAAGGGAATAGGTTCAAGTGAGAAGTCAGGTAGGGATGAGATGGGTTTTGAAAGGCTTTTGGCAATGTTAGGATGTTCAGTGAATGAGAACTTTCTGGTCATCGGTAAGGATTTTGGTTTGGTAGCAGTGAAGTGAGAAGAGTTACACTGCCCATAGAGTGAGGTTCCCAATTGATAAACCTTGTTTTCTGCTTTGACACTTATTTCTTTGAAATGTGGTTGAGGTCTTCCAGCATTTTCTTCTTTGACTGGAGTTCTGAGAGGAGATGGATCTCGGTAGACTGGAGTCGGTAATGCTGAAATATCGGCATCTTCCAAATCTAGGGCAACAAAACTTACATCAGCATCTTCATCTTCATCGGCATCGGCATCTTCGTCTGAGTAAGTTTCACACCAAACTGGCAAGGCCTTTTCTGTGCTTTCATCAGCAACAAAGCTTCGAGACTTAGGATGTCTATTGCTTACTGACTTCCTCACTGTAGACACCCTGCCTTGGACCGCTCACCCCAATTGCACATTTGATCTTGTGTTTCTCCCCATTTTAAGTGTTTCTCGTTAGTTTCTGTCACTTCCGTTAAGTTCCTGACTGACTTCGTTAAGTCTAGGGACTAAACTGAATGACAGGGCTGACTTTCTAGTCCATTCTGTCAAAATTGCCTTCTCTGAGTCGCGCGCCTCCGACAGGAGGATCCAGGCGCGCGCGCCTCCCGCCCCCAAAGCAGGAAGCGCGCGCCTCTGGGCGTCAGTTACAGATTTCTGGCCAGGATTCCCTCCCTTGCTCAATTTACAAGATTTTGCCCGGGAAGGATTTCTTGGTGACTGAGTTTTGGCACCAAAAACACCCCTCTTTCACCTATAAAAACCTCCCTTTACCTCCATTTTCAAGGATCAAAAACTAGACAAAAAATCACTTTCTAAAGGTTCTCCAAGGATCTCATTAAGCAACATTTGAAGTTCTTCAAATTGTAGGTAAAAGTCCATCTTTTCCTTTCTTTTCTACTTCATCTCCTCTCTCTCTTTTTACTTTAATCGAATGTGCAATCACCCAAATCATTTTGGGACATGACTCTAATGATCACCTCATCTCATTGAGGTTAGTTAAGGAGTCATCTCCTACATTCCAAATCCTATTTTAAATCCCCCCTTTTCATAAATTAAAGAAGAAGAAGAAGAACATTTTCATTCATGTAGATTTTGATCAAGCAAGACCAACTTTAGTTGGGCGAGATGGGTGTTTCGGTACTTCCCATCTCGTAATCTAACCCCCGAACCTCAAAACAAAGAATCTCTGTTTTCGTAATCAAACATTAGGCTACAATCTATAGGTTTTTCTTATGTTCCTCAAAACATAGGTGGCGACTCTAAAAACAAGTTAGACATCCTAGGATAATTCACCGCTCTAGCCAAGCCGTGGTTTCCCGGGGTATCTACACTCACATACTCATATTTTGGTTGAGGATATTTGGAAGCAAAGTGACCAGGTTTTCTGCAGTTGAAGCAGACAAGATCACCTTTATTGTTCTTTCCATCGGTAACACTTATAGAGGGTTTATTATAGTTTGCTGGCTTTTGAAGTGATGGTGTGAATGACTTTTGTTACTGATAGTTTCCTTTCTACATCCTTTTGAAGTCTTTGAACCTCTTGTAGTTTCTGGCGAAGGCGGCAAACTCATCTTCTTCCATCAGTTGTTCTAAGGTTATTTCTGAGGTTTTGGAACTGTAGGGTGTTTGATGGGAATCTATAGGAGGGAATTTGTTTGAAAGGAAGGATATCTGTGACTGAGCTGATAGAGACAAGTTTTTAAATTTTTTATCGAGAACATTAAGTTTTTGCAGTTCTCTCTCATACAGAAATAGACTAGACACAAGGTTTTGAATAGAAGTCTTGTTTAAGTCTCTCACTTCTCTAACAGCAGTGACCTTGGTATGATACTCATTTCCCAAAGAACTTAGAAAATGAATATTTAGGTCTTTCAATAGTATACACCTTTCCTAATGAAGCACATAAATTATTTACCTCGCAGAATCTGTCGTATGCGCTCCTGAGTGACTCACCATCTTGTTTCTTAAAGGATTCAAACTCAGCAATGCAATCATAGACTCTTTTATCCTTCACCTGCACATCACCTTCAAAATATGCTAGGAGTTTGTGTAGATACCCCGGGGAACCACGGCTTGGCTAGAGCGGTGAATTATCCTAGGATGTCTAACTTGTTTTAGATTGTTTAGAGTCGCCACCTATGTTTTTAAAGGAACATAAGAAAAAACCTAGAAATAGCCTAATTTATGTACAAAACCAGAGATTCGGGAGAGAAGGGTTCGGGGGTTAGGTGACGGAGTGGGAAGTACTTAAACACCCACTCCGCCCCGCTTACGCGGGTCTTGCTACTATTGGTGTTCTAATATTTACATGTCCTTCAATTAATTAAATAGAAATGTGCTAACAATTGTGATGAGAAGAAAAGGGGAAATAAAGGGGAAATAAAATAGAATTGTTTTATTTATTTAATGATAAAGATTACATATAACAAGTAATGTTAAAGAATTACATTAAGAGATGAAGAGAAATTAACATGGTGAATTAAAGTTAAGATTAAAATGTAGGGAGATAACCTTAACTAACTTTAATATGTGAAGTAGTCATGTTGGTCATGTCCCATTAATGGGGATTGCATACATCAAGAAGAAGAAAACAAAGGAAGAAAATGGAGTTGTACCTTGAGAAAGAGGACTTGGAACCTTGACTTGAAAGTGTTATTGTTGTAATAAAATTGTTGTAAAACAATTTGTGTAGAGTCTTGTTACTAAGAACTCTTGTTGGGAGAATTTGTGTATAATGTAGTTGGTGAATCAAGGTTGGAGTCCCTTTCTAAGGTAGAAGATGATGGTTTTTATAGGTAAAAAAGAGAGGAAAATGATGGAGGGAAATTGGTCATCCATGTGAAATGGAATGAGCCAATCACAAATAAGATAAATGAATAAAAGAAAAATAAAACAAATAAAAGAAATCAAATAATAAATAAAAGAAATATTAGTTTTTGGGAAAAGGCTTAGAATTTGGGATTGGGAGTTAATGAGAAAAGGGGGGATGAATGTGGATGTAAAAAGATGGTTTTTGTGATCAAGAAAAGATGTTTGTAAATAAGAAAAGGGAGGGAAATAAGGTGCAATCCGTTACTGCCAAAGTGGGAAGCGCGCGGGTCCGGCTTTTGGGGCGGGACGCGCGCGCGGCTCACTGGGAGTGCCGGAAGCGCCCGCGGGTGAAAAATGACAGAATGACATAATGACCCTAAAAGTTAACTCTGTTATGCAGTTTAGTCCAAAACTAACGAAATCAGTAGGAACTTAACTGAAGTAACAGAAATCAACAAAAATAAGTTAAATAAAAATACTTTGTATGCAATCGGGGTGAGAGGTCCAAGGCGGGGTGTCTACAGTTTGTTCCAGTATTCTTGGGCCGTGGAGCACAAGTCAATAAGTTTGTATTGCTTGTCATCCAGTCCACAAGAGATAATGTTGATTCTGATGCGCTGTGCGGCACTTGTTGATTCTGGTGCGCGGTGTGGCATATTCTGATGCGCTGTGCGGCACTTGTTGATTCTGGTGCGCGGTGCGGCATATTCTGATGCGCTGTGCGGCACTTGTTGATTCTGGTGCGCGGTGCGGCATATTCTGATGCGCTGTGCGGCACTTGTTGAATCTGGTGCGTGGTGCGGCATATTCTGATGCGCTGTGCGGCACTTGTTGATTCTGGTGCGCGGTGAGGCATATTCTGATGCGCTGTGCGGCACTTGTTGATTCTGGTGCTTTGTGCGGCACCTGGTGCTCTGTCCGGCACCTGTTATGTGTATGCTTTGCAGATATACGTGCTTGTGTTAGATGTGAAATAGGAATTGCGAGAGAAAATTGTGATTGTGGTGTGATATGATCTTGAAAGCACCTTTGTAATGAGAGAGAAGTAAGAATGTAGAAAGTGATCTTGTGTGCGGTGTGATTTTGAGGAAAGCATTGGATGTATTCATACCTTCACTTACCATTGCCGCTTGAGTGGAGATGGATTCTTGATGTCCGCGGAGGATGCTTTGATGGAGAATGTCCATTCTTTAGATGTTGATGAGAGAATGCCCTTGATATTGGGTTGGCGAGATGGTATTCTGGATGATGGGTTGGTCGTGCCAAAAGGCTGCCTACGTATCCCTTTAAGAGAATCAGACCAGCGTAGTTCAAGGATGATGGAGAACGCTGGAGGAGAGGCTAGGAGCAAAGCAAAGTAAAGCACATAATTTTGCACATAGAAGGAGAAAAAGAAGAAAAAATCTTTTTTTTTTTTTTTTTTTTTTTAAAGATTAGAAAGGAAAGAATATGCACACATGTGAGGAAAAGAGATATATTTTTTTTTTTTTTTTTTTTTTTTTTAGGTTCGTGGGTGACCCATTTTAGCCATTGTGTGTTTGTAAAGCCAACCCAAGATCAAGTCATGCTCAGTCGAAGTCTGGATTGCCTCGCTTGAATTCTGTTGTCGCCGGTGTCCCCAACGAAGATTGATGTCTAGCCCAAGAGATTTGTCGATTATGGGGCTTCAAAAGGCTTTTGATGCCGAGATGAGAGGTTGCTGATTGTAAAGCCCCTAGAATGCCTTTGATGCCAATTTTGAGGGACTTGCATAGCTCCAAGATAAATCAGCTCTTGGCCCATTCGAGTAATCACCATTTGTTGTTGTAGTGAGCAAGCCCCAAGAGGAGATCGTTGACGCCAAGGTTGCAAAGCCCCAAGTGTCGTGGGCTTGTAGATGGCGGGATGTGAAGACCTTTCATTGTAAAGCCCTAAATTATCTCGTGATTGGCTCGGCATTGAGAGCGGATGTACCGTCGGGTAGAATTCTTGATAGAGATCCCCTTCTTGCTCTTACTGGGGAGATGAATGGCCTCATTGTGGTTGATATCCAAATGGCTGAGGGCTAATGTCAAAAGATGCAGTAATGTCTTGCGATGCCATCGAGGTCGCGGATGATAAGGTCTTGGTGTGATAAAGTCCCAAATGAGTATGCTTGCTTGACTCTTCTTGAGTTGAACTAATGACGAATCTTCGGATGCAACTAGTGCTGTGGCCCAACTTTATCTGAGCTGCACCTTGTGCTTTTGGTCTTGGAGAAGGGGGTGCTGAATTGCAGAAACATTGGGATTGGCCGTGGCATTTCCCGCTATAACCCTGTTTTGATTAGAGTTTAGCATATGAATCTTTTTCCTTTTCTCTAAGACTTCCTTCAAAATCTCGCTGTGAGTTCTAACAAAAATCATCAACTTCATTCATAACATCGGAGTCTTCATTTAAAACCAAGAGGCCTTTGACTTCAAGTGTTGAGAGACCCTTGAATCTTGATTGTTCTCATGGAGCCATAAGACTACTCCACATTGCACTTGCTCGAGTATTGTTGCCCAAAAGACTGTCGGTCGCGAAGCCCTAATACTGCCCTTTGCTTTAATTACTGTAATGCCGTAGCCCAAAAGATTGTAGATTGCGAAAGCCCGTTGAGACCTTCGGTGCCGAATTGAGAAAGCTTCCAATGTTGCACATGACTTGGCTGGGGATACTGCTGGGGAGTTAATTGCTCTTTACCGAGGGAGCCTTTAAGACTTTGACCGTAGCCCTTAGAGTGCCATCATTGATTGCGAGAAAGGTCCATCCTTATTGGGGGAACGAGCATGGGCACACGTGACAAGAGGGCGTTTTGACATCCCTTTTTGAGAGACTTTGAGGATAGTCTCACACATCTTTTTGTTTTTTCGAGCATAGCCTCAAGGGCGTATTGATGTCAAGTGAAGCAAAAGAAGTCCTTGTTCTTGAGTCACATAGCCCCTAGGGCGTCACCATTTGTTGACTAAAGCAAGAGTGTGAGGGAATAAACATGAGAAGATATGGCAAGAGCTACTCCATTTCTCGGGAGCCTTTCGGCGTACTTTAGAAGCAATACTTTGAAGAAGCCTTGAAAACTGAGACACATGTTGTTGCTATTTGCTGCCCAAGCCCAATTGACTAGCTAGGGATTATTTGTGCAAACCTCGTGCCCTTTTATGATGGGCTCGTTCTCGGATGGGTCTTGGCTACCACGGGCCTTCTTTTCATGAACCCACAAAAATGCACACGCTGGAGAGTGATGACGATAACCCAAGACAACTTTGACGGTGCTACATATCTTGTCGAGCCTTTTGCAATCCCAAAGTTGACTCGGTGGGGAATTGACTTGCTGAGGAGATTCAATGTAGAACTTGTCTTCTTTAGAGACCGGGATCTCCATTTCTCTTTCCCTTCTCTCTTCACTCTCTTCATTTTTTTTTATGACGCCCCTATTTTTTGCCTAGACCGCCCTTTCGGGTTTTTCAATCTAGCGGGCATCTCTTTTGCGTCTTCATCATATTTTTTTTTGACTCAATTGATGAGGAAGTGTGCATTGACTCTAGCTGAGGAGATAAGACATGTGATTTTGCGGTGGAGACCTTTTGTCACTAATGATGAGTGACATTGACTTGACTAGGGAAGTGTCCCTAGTATTGACATGTATTTTTTTATTGAATTGAATGACTCGCGAAGGCAAGTAGTCATTAAGAGAGAAGAGAATGAAAGCCCAATTTGATTGCAAGAAATTGGGAGTATGCAGAAAGAATAGAAGTCCCTAGACTCGACAGGGCGCGAAATGATTTCAAATCTAAGAAAGTTGTTCAATCTTTTGGTGATTAATTCGTTGGCAAATGAATCGTACAAAGATGTCTTGACAAGTTCGAGATGAAGCCGATCACCATAACGCGCTAGGGCTAAACATTTCTCTTCTTGCATGAGACCGGACCCGCAGGTTGCCTACGTTCCTCCAGTGTAGAGGCTCAGGTCACCGTAGTTCTTGTGTATTCTCCATTCGTCGTGATGGATTGTTGCTTCGTAGCTTCGTCCTTTGTTGGTGGATGATGATGTTGATCTTCTTTGATTGAGGGGGATTTTTTTTTTATTTTTTATTTTTTTGTGCTCTAATTTTTGCCTAGGTTGATTTGATGATTTCAACCTAGCGAGCTTTTTTTTTTTTTTTTTTACCCCCTTTTGAAACTTTGCTTCATGATCGTTGCTCCACCTTGTTTGTCTTGGCTTCGTTGTTGATGTTGGCGTCGATGTTTAGCCCCGAGGCGTTCAAGTGATGGCCTTGTTCTAAAACTTGTTTAGACATTTCTCATCATTTTGCCAAGAATTAGATCGAACAATTTGGAAGAGTGTATAAGGACAAGAACGACTTTTATTTGATAAGAAACTCGACACTTAACATGGGACGAGAGAAAACATTAATGCACACAAAAGAGGACTTTTTGACTCCTTTTTTTTTTTTTTTTTTTTTTTATTCCTACTACTAGGTAGAGAAAGAGAAACGGAGATTGTTGTCGTCATCCTCTTTTTGAAGCCCATTTCAAAACCAAGCCACTTCTTTGATGAGTTGCTCTTCACCCACGGTAAATTCGCCGTTGTCGATCAAATCTTGGATTATGTTTCGGAGAAGGAAGCACCCTTCGGTAGTGTGGCCACTATGCTTGTGGTAGCCGCACCATTCACCATGAGCATGATTTTTCAGTATCGCCTTCGGCTTGTACCCCTCCAAAGGTTTGATCTTCCCTCTTGCCACCAAAATTTCAAATGCCTCGGCTTGGGTTACTCCTTGGAGAGGAGTGAAAATTCGGTTGTTGGTGGTACCTTTGTAGCTTTTGAGGGTCGGGCCACTTGAGCATGCTTTATCATTGAACTTTGCTTTGCTGTCGGTGAGCTCTTGCAAATGGGCTTTGAGTTCGGAAACCTCTTCCTTGTGAATTCTTCTTTCATAATCAAGACGGGCCTTGAGTTCGGAAACCTCTTCTTTGTGAATCCTCTTGTCGATATCGAAACGGGCTTGCCACAAATTGTCTTTACGGCGGGCATCCTCGACAATCCTATCCATTTGTTTCCCCATTGATTTCATTACGTTGAGTAACCCTTCGTTGGACACGAAATCATTTCCACCGTTGTTGTTGTCGCCGTTGGAAGCCATTGGACCTATTGAAGAGCACGGTTGATCTTAGATTGGCCCCACAAACACCTTTTGAGTAAAATAAATTTAACCCAAAACACAAAAAAGACTCAACCGTATAAAGAAAATGACTCTTTTTTTTTTATTTACAAAAGTCGGAAGGACGTGGTCCTTTTTGGGGTTTCTAGGAAAAATAGTGGAATCGTCACACTAGTATATAGACCTTCTCGCGGTCCCATATACTCATCGGATTCCACCACGCTTGTGATACCTATATGTGACGGGATTAAACTAAATTAACGTAGTAAATCATACATGCGGGGACGGATTTTTATTTTCGTCCAAAATAACCACTTTTGGGGACAGAGTTTTTATTTCGTCCATTGCAACAAATTGGCATGTATGATTTGAAGACATTAGTTTAGGGAAATCTCGGTACATGAAACCGACTTGAGTCACGGAGTGTTAGACCTTAAACTAGAATTGTGTGGGGTTGTGCTCGCTTGAATAGAGGCTCAAAGGTCACCCCCGGCATGTAGTCATGAACTACGCCACGGGGCTGAGGTTTACCGCTTCGAAAGAGCCAAGGTCGGTGGAGCTTGAAACTTTCTAGTGACGGGCCCTCGACGGGTTTGGGGTTGGACTTGTGCGACTCGATAGTGAGCAGTTGATAAGAATATGTGCATGTAGTGTGAGGTCTAACATGTGACAAACATTTTTTTTTTCAAAAGAAATAAAAAAAAAAAAAACAATAAGCACATAATTACAACTTTCGAATCACCCGTGTGACCGATAAAAATAAACAGAAAGTAAAAGAAATTGTATGCAGGCCCGGTGCCCACACACTGTCATTCTGTTCTGTTTCTGTGCACTGTTCTGTTCCGGGAATGCTCCCAGAAGCGCGCGCATTGGTTACCTATGCGGAAGGCGCGCGCGTGAGAGGAAGCAGGGCAGAGGCGCCCGCTTCTGGGTGAGAACCTGCAAATCAGTGGGTTCAAGGGATTGCCTTGACCCTTAATTAAGAAAACTTTCCCTGCATAATTTGTTAGC